>APFE031737374.1:2772-40864 GCA_000404065.3 Pinus taeda
TGTAGAGTACTTTTAAGTTGTAAAAAGCACATCACAATCACACACACTTCACTCACTTGATTTTGAGTTTTAAGAAGCACATCACAATCTCACACACTTCACTCACTTTATTTCATCACAGCATATTAGGAAAGATATACTTAAAAACAACCCTAAAAAGTTAAAAACGACAAAAGCTCAAGAAATAGTTTCCTAAGTACATATAGTACACCTCACTTCATCAGCTTACAAGCCCCGGGTTGACATTTAAAAGTTGCAATTTAGACATCACTAAATTGACCAAACAGAAATTATATTGTAAAAACATCTTAGGGTGAATGGTTAAAGCATAGACATTGGACAAGTATATTTGTATACTTCATTTTAAACTGAAACAAATCCAGGGCTAAGAGGAATGGATTGATTGCACTAGTCATCCTTCTATAACTTTCCAACATAGGATGGAGTAAACAGATTATAATTTGGGTAATTTTTCTAACTACAAACAAGAACATACTTGTGTATTGGCAGGGTGGTTACGAGGTCCCTAGAAGTGATGAATTTGAATTTTTCTTGGTTTTATATATAGTATTAGGTTTTTTCTCATGCTTTTTGTGAATGACACGGGTGAATTTTATCCAACACCCACTAGGTTATCGATATGTAATTTCAATAATTTTGATTTCAAAAGATATTTTAAAGAAATACAATGATTTCATTTGTGTATTCAATAAACACAATATTCTAATGGAATTTTGCATTGGTGATTTACCTATACAGATTCCATGGAGAAGTATTAGTGGTGTGACATCAATTGTCCTCAAGAAGAGGCTTTAGTTTTACTCTTTTCTGGAAGCAAATACTTTCTTCCAACATTTTCGAGTTCCATGAAAAATTTGAAAGTCCTAATAGTATCCAATTATGGGTTCAAGAGAGACATAGTATTCAATTGTGGGTTAAAGAGATCCACATTGAATGATCTATTGGCCTTATCTTCACTTAGTTTAAGACTATTCACTTGGAGAGGCTGCATGTGCCCCCACTTCAAGAGCGTAGTAAAATCATGTAGAACTTAGAGAAGATATCTTTAAGCTTTTAGTGAAGATTGGAAAAATGTTTGGGTTCAATAACACCGAGTCGAGCATTAAGCTTCCAATAATGCTAGATTTTAACCTAAAGAACTTTTGTGATTTGGGGGAGATGCCCCCTCGTATTTGTGAGACATCTTCAGTTGTGAATTGGACTATTACTGGCTGTCATTTCCTTCGAAAGTTACCTGATGACTTGGGGAACCTCAACTCTTTAAGACTGTTAAGGAAGGAAAGAAAGTACATTACGCTAAGTTCTCTTATGCTTTTCAAGTTTTTCTTGGATATCTACAACGTTTCGGGTAGGAAAGTACATTCTATTAATGAAAATTTGTCTTGATAGAAAGTCCCAATTTCAAATTTTAATGCTTTCAAAAACATGTATAACTGTAATGTTTTTAAAAGGAAAGCATATTTTTTCAATTTAAGTATCATGATCCCATATTCCAACTTATTTTTCAGTAACCCATTAGGCTTTGTAGCTTTGAATAAATCCATGTCTTTTGATAAGATCCTCTTCCAAATAAAAATGCAGTTTCCTTTTGGAAATAACCCCACATACAATGTCTTGATTTTGTTATTGAGAAAATAGAGGTTGTGAAACAAGCTTGTGCCATACAAGGACTTGATTCATTGATTATGTATCAATTATGGCTCTTGATGTAGCAATGTCATGATTTTGTTGCTTGAAAATAGAGGTTATGCTTTACTATTTCACAAAATTTCTTACAATCTTTCCATAAGTGTTGATTTGTAATCTTAGTCACTGATGGATGACAGTAATGACAAAGGTAATATTCCATGGTTTGAAGTTCCCCTCTTACTAAATATTTAAATATATCACCACAATTTAATTGTTAGTTAAAGGAATTGTATTTGATTTGTAAACAATTCATTGCTTGATTTATAGATTTTGATTTTTTCCCTTTTTTATTTTTTTCTCAGATTTGGTATGAGATATCTTTTAATATTTGGGTTCGCTAGTTTCCCCGCCATAGCTATGAGGTTCAGATGCTATCATTAAATATTCTCGGAATGTTACAATGTTTCCAGTAAGTGTTCTTTGAAACATTGTTGTTGCTTTTCCATGGTGTTAATGAAAATAAGCACTAAAACTAGTGCCATTATTTAGACTAAGTGCCGAAATCTAGGTGGTCTTGTAATGATGGAGTGATTGTTTTCTAGCTACTAAGGCCATATGCATTTTTATCTCTTATGTTGTCCTAAGATATTCAAATTCAGAATAAGAATTGAGGTCTCATTTCCACTATAGATTGCAGTCAGTTTCTTGAACATAATATATAGTAGATTATATTTTACTAATCAACTGTGGATGTAATCCCTCGTAGGAAAGGAAATTCAAAGTGACTTTGATTTCACATTGATTTGTCAAAACATCCACACAGGAAAGGTGATTCAAAGTGACACTGATTTCACATTGATTTGTCAAAATGGAGGCAAGAGAAAAGGAAACTTTGTATTCAACAATGCTCTTAATTTCATATGTACATGCACAGACATATTAGTAGAAAATATTGAAGGGTTGCCTAAGTAATATTTTCAATTCTACTACATTCTTTACAGCTTGTAAATAAATAACTCGAAACAACTCATTACACTACTTGTTATTCTTTATTAAGAAGTGGTTAAGATTTTGAAATTGAACTCACTAAGATTTTTCTTCCTTTTGTGAAATTGTGTGTTCTATAATGCTTCTTTTCCATTCACTATGTATAGCATATAAAGTGTGTCTAATGGAGTAGGAAGATTGGAAAGTCTTGTGATCCTTGAACTTTGTTAGAAGGTAGAAACCCAATGGGGCACAGTAGGTGCATCCCCACAAAGGGGCCAAAAATACCAAAGTTGATATTGGCTACTGCCTTGGGCTAGAAAATGCCCTTTACACTTGTATTAATAGTGAATCTGGAGAGGGTTCTAATATTATCTTTATAAGATTTATATCAGTCAAGGTTGATGAATAAAATTCATGAGACATGAGCTAGGATGTCCTTGCAAGGTGGTTGTTGATTATTGGAAGCTATGATGGCCATTATGTCAGGCCAGGTGGTCACACTCCCTTGATCGTGGGAAGGATTGTGATCAATATGGAAGACTTCATAGTCTAGATTGATTGTTTAGTAGTGAGAATTAGTGGGCTCATTCACAAAAGATTTTATTTCACTAATCCTTTTTATAGAGTTGTCAGATTCAATTTCCAAAGTTTTTAATTACACTATAGAGTTGAGTTCTAAGAGAGTTGTGATTCATAGTGTTAAGTATAGCAGCTATGGCACTTGAATGAAGACAAGTATAGTAGATGTATCAGACTCTGTTATAAGCTTACCTGCATATTATAAGGGACTTGGTTGGCTTTTTTATAATTTTATAAACAAGTTCCATGTCGTGGAAATGTGAAAAAAAAACAGTGATATTGCCACCATGTGGCTCTTCTCATATATGGTTTTATACTTTTTCAAAAAATTCTCTAAGAGTTCACAATGCTAAGATTCACTAGGACCTTCCAAAGTTTTATTATTTAGTGAAAGACTCGCCAAGATCTTACAAGATTTTATAATTGAGTAAAATATTCGCCATGCCTGGTGAGAGATTCGTCAAAAAATTATATATACATATTATATTATTGATAAAATTGCCTTCCATTTTTCCTATATACCATGGAGATTCTCCCATTTATTATACATATAAATTTGGGGGGGTTCTTAAAATTTTCCCTGGTTAACAAGTTAATTTTTCAGGGATTTATGTTTGTAGAGGTTCGAACCTGGGTCTCATCATCACAATGGCCCATCTTAATCTTTAGACTACAACCATAATTAATTGAGAGGATTCTTCTTTATAACTGTAAAAATTCACTAACAAACACTCACAGAAATAGATGCTAAGAGCTCTCAGAAATCGGTCATATGTTACAGGGTCTTCAAATAACAAATGAGCACCATAATTATGATATAATATATCAGCTCGCTATGACCAAAAAATTGTATAGGTCTACTTTTGAGAGAGTAGAGGCACATGAAGCCCAAGAGAATCTACTGTGAAAATAAGAAAAAATCCTATGATCGCCATCACAATCTCTGCCTTGTTTTGTGATTGGGGTTGCTGACTTCACCTTCATCAGTGTTGTCCCCATTTGGGTTGGAGATTCTCACGATGTGCTCAGGCACAAGCCTCACACCCTAGGCGACGATCCTACAAAATCTTGGTTTTAAATTGTATTAATATGGCATGCCTCCAATGACAATAATAAGCATTTGGAAATAGAGTATTAATACAAGTAAACGGAGTATAGATATAATATATATGCCATTTAAATATCTGTGTATATATATATCAGGTGGTTTGGATATTACTTAATACTACCCACAAAAACACTATACAAGAAGAGTTTCCAAACTTCTCGATTCTCATAAGTTAATTTACTGGAAACTATTAGCAAAAACATAGAAATAGAAAAACCCTCAACAAAAACCTCTCAATCACACTGAAAAAACCTCAGAAGAAAAGCTAGTGCTACAACAAATTCGCAAATAAGACAATGAATGAAAATGAAAATTCAGATTATACCTTTTCTTGAGAAAGAAAACCCTAAACATATACAACATTGTTGAAGTAGCCACTGAAACGAAATATCAGTAAACAAATGAAAAAAGATGACAACATGCATTTTGTCATGTTATTTAACTACAATCTCATAGGGATCAGAGAGACGAAGCTGATGACATCACATAATTTTTGAGTTATACAACCACACTTGTCATTGAAATGGAGATTGTGGATAATTGAAACTTGATGCGGACAACGAATCCTATGGCGTATTTATATGGAGAAAGAACATGGGAGATTAGGGTTTATCCTTCAAAAAGATTCATTCCTCTTTTAGACCTTAAAGTTATGCCTCTATTAATTTAAATGAAATTAATGAAGAAATTCATCGAGCGATTAAAGACCTTAAAAATATTCCTTTGTTACATGAAAGTACTGAAGAAATTTAGCAATGGATTGAAGGGAACTGTATATGCTAACCTACCCAATAGGTCTACCATAATCAACAGGGGTTCTTCCCAAAATAATGTCAGTCAATAGGCATCTAATGTTTCAGATATGGTAAGGTAGCTGTGGCGATTACTGCAACGACTATCCCTTCTACAAAATGACAGGCACCTCTTTTTTGCAATAGTTAGCCTAACGTTAACACCAAAACTTGGGAGTGAGACTACAACGGCTCTCCCTTGTATAAAACGATAGGCACCTCGTTTTCGCAAAAGTTAGCCTAAAGTTAACACCAAAACTTGGGAGTGGGAGTGGGGTCTCAATTCATTTCCTCAAGTACACTAAGTTGGCATGCACGGTACATTCTATGCCATTCTTTGCCAGTACTTTTCTGCTATGATGAGGCACAATCCAAAAGGGGTATCTTCACCTTGAAGTACCCAGTTAAGCATGGTATTGTCTACAACTGGGATGAAATGGAGAAATTATTACACCAGACATTCTACAATGAGCTTTGAGTTGCTCCGGAAGACCGCCCTATACTTGTTACAGAAGCACCTCTGAATCCAAAGGCAAATAGAGAGAAGATGACCCAGATTATGTTTGAGACTTTTAATGCACCTGCTATTTATGTTGCCATTCAGGTTGTTCTATCCTTAAATGCGAGTGGAAAAACAACTGGTGGGTGCTTGTATCTTTTAAATGAATTCCCTTTTGCTTTGGAGCTTGGTTTTAATAAAAATAGCGGAAGTTCTTATTTGAGTAATTTTATCTACAGGTATTGTTTTGGACTCTGGGGATGGGGTTACCCACACTATGCCTATTTACCAAGGATATTCCCTTCCTCATGTTATCCTTAGGTTGTATCTTTCTGGTTGAGATTTGACAACTTATTTGATGAAGGCTCTTACAGAGAGAGGATACTATCTCACAACAACTGCAGAATGAGAAATTGTTCGTGATATGAAAGAGAAGCTTTCTTATTTAGAACTAGACTATGAGGTCGATCTCGAGACATAAACATTGAGTTCTTCTATTGAGAGGAATTATGAAATTCCTGATGGACAAGTAATAAGCCTTCTTGATATGGGCATTCAACGATGAAGCTTATTCATGGCATCAGAATCCATTACCCAACACAGGAAAGTTGCAATCCGCAGGGAGTTATGGGGTGTTCATCAATTTTTCCATGACCCAAAATCGGCAACAATATTCAAGAGTTTCTTGGAATAAATCTGAGAGTATCACTAGCCATGCATAATACGTTGCTAAGAACATTACATAAACCCTCTCGCATCAAGACATCAGCTGATTGAATCCAGTGACAAATAACAAGAATGCAAATAGTTGGGGCTATTGATTCTCTTACCTGGAACATATGAATTCATTCCTCTTTCTAGGCAAGGATGGTTGAGCCGAAGCAGCTGGAAGTAGTAATGTTGAGTGACGATGAGCCAAAGAACCTTTAAGTAGTGCCAAGCAAGGGCGGTCAACCTGCTGCGTAGCGAGGTCGCGAGCCTTATAATTCTAACTAATTCAATACCGGTCGAATTAATCGGATGGTTGAAAATATTTTAATCATCTAACACCTAAATCAAGGGCCCATGAATGTACACATTCCTTCAGAGGAGAGATGATTCCAAAGGGGAATGCCTTACGGCATAATAAAATATTCTTATTAGCATACACAAATCAAAGGTTGAGGTTTATTTTCAAAATAGATATGTCATTTTAATGCTCTTAGTTAAATAACAAATTTATATGAAAAAATATCATAGGAAATGTTATTATCATTTTTGGCATGTGGTATTGATAAGCCATGGTATTGGCCCGTAATATTGTAACAAAGCCTATTTGCAAATACAGTAAACTAGAGATAAATAGTTATAAGTAAAAACTTTATTTATATATAATAATATTAATAATTAATAATAATAAATTTATAATTTAGTTATTTTTGTGATTTTTTTTTTAACAAATAATTAATTTTGTTTACATTGTTGAAAATGTAACAAGAAATTCCTAATTTAATTTTTCCTTAATTAAACTTGGAGAAATTTCAATTTCAATTTCAGTAAAATACTTGGAGAATTTAACTAAAGTGTTATGGCTCTTATCCCTCAGTTAAATCAATTAATTCAAGTTGGAGACACTTGAGCTTAGTTCTACATGATTGATTGCTAATTTGTAGCAATCTAATTCAGTTAATTTGAGTTATTGTTAGTATAACTAGTTCTCGCTGTTAGCAGAACTAGTGGAGGTTTAGTCAAGGGTGTGTAATTTTTTTCACACTGAGTGATCATCTAGTTAAATTTATTAATCAGCGTAAATTAACACATGCATCAAAGAATTTGAGTTACCAAGTTGTGATTGGAGTTCAAGGGCAACATACTATTAGATGTAAACTATTCCAAATTGTACAGGTGGTGCATGAAGTCAGAGAAGGGCCTACAGGGATTGTGCAATTTTAATTGGGAATTTCCTTGATTAATAGGGGGCTAATTTCTTAAGAAACAATGCAAAGAAATAGGGACTTAGGGAGGCTTAGATTTGGTTAAGTATTGACCAGAGCTTGTCTAGGAAATAGTGAGATAGATTATGCTAGTGCAAAGATTACACATGCTTGAGCAAGAATTATCTTTCTTCTCTATTTTCTGACTAATGCAATACATATAGGAAAGGGTTTTGAGCAGTTGCTTTCCTCTTAGATAAGTCTCTGAGCATATGTGATTGAATCTTGTCTTATGTTTATGTTGTGATTTCTCGATCGTTTAATTATTTCCGTTGACGACTAGAGTAGATTCAAATTTTTTATTTATTATATTACATAAGTAGTTTGAATCTACAAGGAATTTCTACATGGTATGAGAATAGGAATCACAATAGAAGAGAAGAATTTGAGTTTGTCTTTGCACGTAAATTGAATTTGCAGTATCATTCTTCAAATCTAGCAAGATGTCATTCTATGGATTGAGACTCGAGTATGCCCTTTAGAGTAGGTTGAATTATATTGCTTGGAAGAACCAGATGGAGGCAATGTTGGAAGATAACGGGTGAAAGGAATTCATAGACATCGATATTCTTAAGCCTCCAACAACTAATGCTCAAGATCTGATAGAGTGGAAGAAATGTATGGAAAAGGTGAGGAGGATCATACTAGAAGGATTTCAAGATCATATTGTCTTGAATATTCACAGGAAGGTTGCCCCATATGCAATGTTAGAAGCCTTGATAGACTTGTTTCAGAAAAGAAATGACCATGGGAAGTTGGTGCTAAAGGAAAAGCTTCGGAAAATGGAGATGGAGAAGGGAGACAGAACACCATAGTACCTGAGAAAGTTCACCCAATGCCGGGATGAACTTGTGGGTGTTGGTATTATAGCTATTGAGGATGATCTTGTAAGCCTAGCACTTTTAGGCCTTTCCAAGAGCTAGCACAACTACTAAGATTCGGTAAATGGGAGGGAGAAGTTACCAAATTGAGAGGCATTGTGGTTTGACTTGGTGAAATAAGAGATAAGGTGGAACACCAGAGATGGAACCTCATCTAGGTGTGATAATGAGAAAAACTATATCTTGGTTCAAAAGGAAAAGAAAGGGAAAGGGAAGAAATCCCAATCCAAATCATATTCTCGTTAGGTGGGTAAGAAAAAAGATTTGTCAAAAATCAAGTTCTTTTACTATCGTGAATTGGGACACTATGCTACGAAGTGTCCACACAAGAAGTTGGGTAAGAAGCCCTCAAGAGGAGTAGCAGGTGAATCTCTTGCTTCAAAATTTGAACTTGATTTCACCCTCATCGCTTGTATGGTGAGCACTATGATGGGTAGTGTGTGGTATCTGGATAATGGAGCCTCATTCCATATGATGGGATCTGGATAATGGAACCTCATTCCATATGATGGGAAACCGAAAATTCTTCAATGACGTAGAGGAGAAGGACTTTGAGATGCACATCAAAATGGGAGATGACAGAAGGTATAGTGTCGGTATTGGTACAGTTACTTTTGAGAGGGAATCTGGCTCTCCTATAAAATTAAAAGATTTTATGTATGTTCTGGGTCTATAGAAGAATTTCATTTAGAAGTTATTTCAGAACATCATGACTACAATGTTATATTTAGCAAAAGAAAGGCTTTCCTTAGACACATCACCATAGGACAGGTGAAGTGGATCAGGGTTCGGGTGAAGAACCTCTAAAAATTGAATGTAGAATATTGTACAACATCGAAGACAAAAGTGGAGAAGCTCTAGAGCTCAGACATCGCTAAATTATGGCATAGAAGATTGGGCCATTTGCACCATGGAGCCTTAAAGATCATGCAACATATTTCTACAGGACTTCCTAAGGGTGGACAAGAGTAGAGAGATTCATGCATAGGGTGTATATTGTGGAAGTACACGAAATACTCCTTTAATGAGAGAGATGGTAAAGAAAAATTCAATCCTTGAAAGAGCTCACTCAGATGTGTGTGGACATTTCTCAATAGTGTCCACAACCAAGCACATGTATTATGTGATATTTGTAGATGATTTTTCATGAAAGTGCTTGGTGTTCTTCATGCAGACGAAAGAACAAACATTCTCCAAATTTTTGAATTTAAAGCACTTGTTGAGAAAGAGTCTTGAAGGAAAGTGAAGGCTCTTAGGAGCGACAACAGTGGAGAATATATGTCAAATGAAGTTAAGGACTATTATGTAAAAGAATGCATTTGATGGGAGTTGAAAACACCTCATAACCCAAAAAAGAATGGGGTAGCTGAGAGGAAGAACATAAGTATTGTGGGAATTGCACGAGTCATGTTCCATGATCAGAGCCTACCATTGCACTTGTGGGCTTAAGCATGCAACACATCTATTTATTTGCAGAACATGAGTCGTCAAAGGATTCTTGGCATGTGTACACCAGAGGAATATTTTTCAAGGAAGAAACCAGATGTGTCACACTTCAGGATCTTGGGATCATCATTTTATTGTCATGTTTCAAAGGATGCAAGGAAAAAGCCAGTGCTTACAGCTGAGTTGGGCATATTTGTGGGGTACATTGATACACCTCGCAACTATCATGTGTACTTTACATCTCTTAGGATGATAGCTGTCAGAAGAGATGTGAAGTTTGATGAGGAGAAGGAAATGATGTGTGCCCTTGAAAGGGAGCTTTTGTTGCATTCAAAGTAGGAACTTTTGGCTCCACAAGAGGATCCTCAGGAACTCATGGAGCAACCACAAGCATAGGCAGAGAGAGTGGAGACCTCAACTCAATAAAAGACATCCAAAGATGGAAGGAAGTGCAACAAAGAAGTTGAAATATTATTGCATGGTGCTAGAGAGTATGTGGGAGCACCCACATCACAAGGTAGGCAAATGAGCTCACTAGATCAGTACACTGGCTAAATAGCTTTGATGAGTGAGATTGTAGATACTGAGCCAACCTCATTCAAGGAAGTAGTGCAACAACGAGTATGAGGTGATGAAAAAGTGTTTGGGCAGTGATCCCAAGACTAGAGGACAAGTAAATACTAGGTTAAAAGTGGATTTACAAGGTGAAGAAAGAAACAGATGGAAGCACCGAGAAGCATAAGACCAAATTTGTTCCCAAGGGGTTCTCTTAGGTGGAGGGAATTGGCTATGAGGATACCTTTTCTCTAGTTGCAAGGTACTCTTCAATCAAATCAATTATAGCTCTTGCAGGGAGATGGGATGGAAGATACATCTGATGGATGTGCAGACAACATTGTTTAATTGAGTGACTGAGAAGGAGGTGTACATTGAGTAGCGAGAAGGATTTGAGACCTTTGATGAAGAGTCACATGTGTGCAAACTCAAGTGAGTGATGTATAGATTGAAGCAAACACCTCGTGCTTGGTACACCAGGATTAACAGCTATCCCACTGGGTTGGGCTTCATCAAAAGTGAAGATGATGCAAACCTTTACCATATTGTTGTTGAAGGTAAATTATTGATTATAGTATTAAATGTCGATGATTTAATTTTAACCGGTGATGAGAAGCTGATCAAGTATTGCAAAGAGGATTTTGCAAGAGAATTCGAGATGAAGGACATGAGGCTCATGCATTATTTCCTCAATATGGAAGTATGGCAAGAATATGGGGAACTGTTTGTCTCTCAGGGACAGTATGCCGACGAGATACTGAAGAAGTTCCACATGGAGAGAAACAAACGCATGGAGACTCCTCTAGCAGGGAATTGGAGGAAGGAAGATGATACTTGAGGTGAAGTAATGGAGGCTACCATCTATAGGCAGCTTGCGGGTTCACTTATGTATTTGGTAAACACACGACCGAACATGTGTTATGCAGTTAACCAACTTAGTCAAGCTATGGTAAAGAGAAACCAAACTATATTGGAACACAACATAGCATGCATTGAGATACCTCAGAGGCACCTCTTAGTTTGGTCTTTGGTACAGATCGATAGAGTGAGTGAAGTTGCATGGCTTCATAGATGCGGATTGGGCAGGTATTCTCTCAGATAGGAAGAGAACATCAGGAGGAATTTTCCTTGTTGGGTCAATAACATTTCTTGGTACAACAGGAAGCAATGATCTGATGCACTCAGCTGAGGAGAGGAAGAGTACATGGTTGTTAGCCAAGCAGCATATGATGTTATCTAGATGAGAAAGATCCTTGTTGGGTTATTTGGTCAGACTATGGATCCAACAGTGATTTACTGTGACAACTAGATTTGTATCAAACTCTCTGAGAATCCAATTTTTCATGATCGGTCTAAGCATATCAACATCTGGTATCACCATCTATGAAATTGTGTGCATAGGAGAATCATGTTGTTGGACTACATTCCTATAGAGGAACATGATGCAAATATTGTGATAAAGGCATTGTCAAGATGCAAATTCAAGTTCCATAGAAGCAGGATCGAGGTAGAAAATAATCCCTTCCTTACTGAACGGGAGGGTTGAAAATGCAACAAGAAATTCCTAATTTAATTTTTCCTTAACTAAATTTGGATAAATTCAAATTTCAATTTCAGTAAAATACTTGGAGGAATTTAACTGAAGTGATATGGCTCTTATCACTGAGTTAAATAATTTAATTAGAGTTGGAGACACTTGAGTTTAGTTCTACATGATTGATTGCTAATTTGTAGCAATCTACTTCAGTTAGTTTGAGTTATTGTCAGTGTAACTAGTTCTCACTCTTAGTAGAACTAGTGGAGTTTTAGTCAAGGGTGTGTAAGTGTTTTCACATTGAGTGATTGTCTAGTTAAACTATCAATCAGCCTAAATAAACTCATGCATGGAGAGAATTCGAGTTACCCAGTTGAGATTGGATTTCAGGGTAGTGTACTATCAGTTGTAAATAATTCCAAATTGTATAGGTGGTGCATGTAGTCAGAAAAGGGCCTACTGGTATTGTGCAATTCTAATTGGGAATTTCCCTAATTAATAGAAGGCTATTTCCTTGAGGAACAACATAAAGAAATAGGGACTTGAGCACGCTTGGATTTGGTTAAGTATTGACCAGAGCTTGTTTAGTTAGCAGTGAGATAGATTATACTAGTGCAAAAGTTGCTCAAGCTTGAAGAAGCATTGTATTTCTTTTCTATTTTTTGCCTAATGCAATACATATAGAAAGAAGTTTTGAGAAATAGATTTCCTCTTAGATAAATCTCTTAGCATATGTAATTGAATATTGTCTTATATTTATGTTGTGATTTCTCTATTGTTTTATGATCTAATAAATAGATTAAATTCAAATATTTTGTTTCAACATATTACATAAAAAGATTGAATATGTGAAAAATTATAACGACATACTCTATTATTATTTATAGTTGAAGCGTAGAAATTTTTTATGAAAAGAGATTTTATTTTGATCTAATGAAAAACCAAAGTGTTTGTCACTTCTTACAGCTAGGTTCCGTGAGACCAAAGTCTACGCTCCAAAACATCACGACTATTTTGATCCAATCAACAACAAGTGGTTCTCACTTTGGGAGGTACCTTCTCTGACCCAAAAGTCTACGCTCCGAAACATCACCACTCACGGATGAAAATACATACATGTTGGTCCAAAATAAGGGTCCCATCCCAACGGGCAGTGAGGATATCATCTAACCCCCAGAATTGACTACCAATGTTAACCAGTAAATCCAATTCTAAAACATATAATAACAGTGTGCATGAAGTCTAGCATCATGACTATTGTAATAAAGACTGTGCTGTAGTTAATAGAGTTGATTTGGGAGGCGTGGCTTGATTGAGGCCTTCAATGGAACCTCTTTCGATAGCGTAACGGCACGCCCTTCACTCATATCGAATCCCTCGACTTCGGGTGGAATGCTCCAATTGAAACTGTGGAACAGTTTTGCCACAGTGAACTTGAGCATGCGCAAGGCCATAAACACGCCCGGGCAGGCTCTCCTCCCATAACCAAACGGCATATATTTGAAATCATGCCCACTCACGTCTGGGCTACAAGAATTCATAAACCTTTCAGGCTCGAATTCCAGTGGCCGTTCCCACTCAGCGGGGTCGCTGTGAATACCCCACACGTTTACGAAAAGCTGAATGTTCGCCGGTACATGATACCCTCCAACCGTGCACGCCTCCTTTGACAGGTGAGGAAGGAACAGAGGCGCTACGGGATAAAGACGAAGAGTCTCTTTCACGATTGCCTCCAAATATTTTAGGTCCGGGAGATCCGACTCTTCTAACATGCGCTCTCTCCCAACTATGACGTCCAGCTCTTCCTGTGCCCTTTTCAGCACCGCCGGGTGTTGCAGCAGCGATGAAATTGCCCATTCCGTTGTGTTGGCTGTCGTATCGACTGCTGCGAGTAGCATGCTCTGCAAAATAAGAGACTTCTCACTTACATTCTTACCAAAAACATTACCAATTTGACACAAGGAAAACAAAGCTAAAATTGCCTTAAGGAGGCACATACCATCAAGGTGCTCTTGACGGTGGTATCGTCGCTGCAGAAATCTTGGGCTTTATCCGCAAATTGTAGAAGCACATCTATCAGACTCTCATCAGTCTCCTTCTTCACACAAAGACGGTACTTATCTATCACTCTCTGCAGAATCTCATCCCTCCGCTTGTTATACTTCTTCATTGCTCTCTCGCAGCCCTGCAGATGCAGATCCAGCCATTTGAGGAACGGAATATAATCCCCCACATTAAATGCTCCCAATAGCTGGAAATGTGTGTGAATCATTTCCTTCAACTCTTCCACGTCATCTGCTTTGCCCATGTACGCCTCCTCTTTAATTCCCATCTGGAAGAGGCCACGCACCAACTTAGACGCCTCCTCCCTACGAATGTGTTGAGATGACTCCACCCTCGAAGTGGATAAAGGGTGCGATGTACAGATCCTACGAAGGTTTCTACACCGTCGGTCATATGGATTGAGACCCAGCAACGTGCAATCGTATCCCAAATACTCGGTTCCTGAGAAACGTGGCCTGGAGGCGAAGTTCAGGTCGTGGGTAGTGAGACATTCCCTGGCTAGAAGAGGTCACTACCAAGACCTTAGAAGAGCCGCGTTGGAGGAGAATGATGTGACCATAGCGCTTAGCGAGATCATAAAGCGTTTGATGAAGAGGTCGATTCGCGTCCAGCAGATGGATGTGCCCAATAATTGGCCAGGCCAGAGGCCCTGGAGGCATGGACACACTCTTCTGGAATAATAACCTTTTAGCATAATGAATCATAGAACCAGAATTATACCTGCAAACGCAAAATCAGCGATGCCCTCCAAGGGACCTCCTTCGATTAACCCTTGTATTCTCACCATTCTAACGACAGACTGAAGAAAAAAGGAAGAGAATATCTATCGGTGATAGAAATCTCGGAGTTACAGATATCAAATAGAATAGATAAAGGAAAGGCTGGATACCAAAAGCCAGCTAATCGCCATAGTTTGATTTAAAAATGAGCGCTCAAAGTCTGTTGTACTCTTCATGCAAGGTAAAGTGGGAGTTTGGTGACCACTACCAGCTTATTTCGATCGTATATTTTGGAGATGATATTGAATGGTAAAGGATCAATGTCAAAGTCAATTTGTATGACATGTATAGCATGTGCACTCCAGATAAAAATGTTATAAAACTATAATAAAATCATGTGATATACTAAAATATGTATAGAATCAGTATGATGGATGATAAAGTGGGAGTGTGGTGACCACTAACAGCTTGTATCTATCTCGATCGTATATTTTGGATATGGTATGGAATGGGTGAGGACAAAAGGTAATACCTATAATATGTATAAAATCTGCAATTCGGATAAAACTATCATAATATGAATAGAAATTGCAGTTTGATAAAAGGCTTAAAATCTGTCATTACTACACCAATGGCATTTTTGAGAAAAATGAATCTTTTGTTTCAAAAAATCATTTTTTATTTTAGTTATTTTACATTAAATTTTTTTTGAGACAAATGAATCTTTTGTTTCAAAAAATTCATTTTTTTATTTTAGTTATTTTACATTGAAAATTAATATTAATTGAATTGTCTTAAATATAAACTTTAAGACAAAAAGAGTTTGCTTTAAGACAAAAAAGAGTTTGAAACAAAAATACTTTAAGACAAAACTTTATATTTAAGACAAAAATAGTTTAAGGCAAAAATATTTTAAGACAAAAGAAGTTCGAGACAAAAATATTTTAACACAAAACTTTCGATTTAAGACAAAATTAATTTAAGACAAATGTTTTGAGACAAAACTTTATATTTAAGACAAAAGTAGTTTGAGACAAAAGCATTTTAAGACGAAACTTTATATTTAAGACAAAAACAGTTTAAGACAACATTATTTTAAGACAAAAACAATTTAAGACAATTATTTTAAGGCAAAACTTTATCTTTAAGAGAAAAACAATTTAAGACAATTATTTTAAGACAAAACTTTATATTTAAGACAAAGATAGTTTAAGACAAAAATATTTTAAGACAAAACTTGATATTTAAGACAATGGCCACTTTAGATGAAACATATTTAAGACAATTAGCAATTAAAAGTCGTTCATGCTTTATCTTTACATAGAATGTGTCATCTTTGGGCATGGGGGTTGTCACTTGTCATGCAAAGGGAGGTTTGTTTTGCTTCAAGGGGAAATATTTTTGAGAATGGGTTGTCCTCACAACATAGATATGTTTCGCACTCATTTCACACACTATTACACAAGTGTCGCCTTTATCCTCACAAAGTCTATCATTGGAACCGCACTTGTCGTAAGCTACCACAAAGATTGTTGCATTAAGAGAAGTATGTGTTATATCTTCTAGATGGTCTATGTTGTATTGTTAAGTGTTTAGGTGTGTGATCATAGTCAAATTTTATCACTCTTCACATCAGTTCCACTAATCCCACACTTAGCCAAATTTCAAAGTTTCCCTAGCAACCTAGCCTCATCCAACTTTCTTGAACTGCTCACTTCACATCTCTAACCTTCAAGATTTTCCTTTGCCTAATGGAACTATGCAATGCACAGAAATCCCAACCTCCCTTAGCATTGAAAACTACATAGTGGTTTCCTCCAATGTCCTTCCCTCAGCTGGAACCCACTATCTCCAAAAGCTATGAAATTTTGTCCCTTGACTACCCAGTTTTCCTTACATCCCGAAACTGTGTAGATGTGTCCTCTTAAGGCCTCATCCCACAATAATCACTGCTCGTTGAAACTATGCAATTATGTCTCTCAGGGTCCACGAAGAAGGATGACATGTTAGATGACTCTCAAGGAGCTTAGGAGAAAGATGAAAATACCAAGGAACCCAAGGTATGATAGAATATCGTGACCACATGAAGAATCCATCTGATGCATAACCCTTTAGAGGGTAGGTATGGAAAAAAAAAGCACATATTTTGAAATACACCTCTTAGTGTAGCTTAAAGGAATTCTTATCATTTTCGTATCATTCTGTCTTCAATGACATTCATGGTTGCGAGAACTGAAAGTCATTCCATGTGTTTTCTCTACATGTCTTGCTCCCTTTCCCTTGTTTATTACATAGCTTAGAAGATGAAGAGTATTACCACTTGTTTATTTAAGCTAGGGAGGTTGTGACCAACATGATCTTATGACTAACCAGGCATAATTCAAGGCATCCTTAGTGGGATGGAAGATGTTTCATGATATGTAAATAGTCAATACACTCCTTTGCATTAAGCCTTTCTTTGTATCTTGCATGTACCCTCACTGCTTGTCAGATTTGGCTACCTACTGAGAGTAGTCTCTTAGCTCCTTTGTGACAAACCAGGGGAAGGAATTTCCTTCAACCTAATTTATTCAAGGCTCTTCATAGCAAGTATAAAGCTAAGAGAAGGATATGTGGAATTTCACTATCAAAATCTTGAAAACCCTTTGCATGTTCGAATCTATCCAAGCGATTAAGTTGCCGCTCAACAACATTGTCAATCTTGGAAAACTCAAGAAAGATCACATCACTAGATATTATAAACTTCTTATTCTCTTAATCATAGAGATGGTATGCTTTGGAGGTATGAGTACCCAAAGAAGATCCATTTGTGACTCCTTGCACTAAGTTTATTTCTTTGTTCGTTAGGTATGAAGGCATAACAAGAAGAACCAAAAACCTTGAGATGCCTCACTGAAGGAATGTGGCCATACCACATTTCATAGGGAGTCTTGTTTCTGATAGCATGATATGGAAGCCTATTCTTTATATACACAACACATAGAACCACATCAGCCCAAAACCTTATGAACTTAACATGTGAACTATGCCAAGCTCATAGTGAAAGTAATACATTCCATTGAACTATGTGTTGAAAAATGCAGCAAGAAATTCTCAATATGATTTTTCCTTGATTAAACTGAGAAAATTTCAATTTCCATGTCAACAGACAACTTATATGATGTTAGCTTGTGTGACATGGCTTGTGTCACCCAGTTTACTCAGTAAATTCAATTTGGAGGAGTTAGAGTTCAATTATGCATATGTGACTGCTAATTTGTAGCAATAAAGGTCAATTATCTCAGGTTGTTGTCAGTTAAAATAGTTTCAACTTTTGGAGGAACTAGTGGAAGGTCATTTAAGTAGTGGGACTTCAGTCAAACTCAGTGATCATCAGGTTAACTGATCAATCAACCCAAAATAGTTGGTGCAGACAGAGAAGTAGAGTTCCCTAATATTGGTGGATATTCCAAGGCAATTTTAATTTCTTCTAGCTCACATAGTTGTAAGAACTTACTATAACCATAGTGGAGGAGGTAGCTTGAGTAGGAGCTTCTTATGAAATTGGAGAGGGAATGATTGTTGGTAGCATTAATAGCCTACCAACAATTTGTTTTACACCACACTTCAAATTATTGTCTAGGGTTTTTGAGGGTGGATAATTTTTTCTTATGCTTTTTGGTCATGCACGTCCTCACTAACTATATTGGAAGGTCTGTAATAATTCCTTGCATGCATGTCCTCACTAAATATGTTTTGGGAGGTCTATACTAGTTCCTTGCAAATTTATGTTTGTCGAGGCTTAACTACTTGTGATCTTAGGTGCTCACAATTGTCTGACTATGGCACTCTCCAAATCATCCTTCTTGAAAGGATCCAACAAAACGACTTGAGAGGAAAATGAGAATGGCACACTCTTATTGGAACTAGCCTAGAACTAGTGGAATTGGTTGGTCCCAATGGTTTTAGAATTGTACTAGTCTAGTTTAGTGGTTCAAATTGTCTAAGGTTGGTCTTGTATTGAACTGACATTAAAACACCAAATTGACTAGTTCTCTACTAAATTGACCAATTTCGAAGAATGCAGTGCAAAATAACTAATGACCACGAAATATTATTTTTTAATAAAAAACACTTAAAAGGAAAAAAAACATCTTAACCCTAGGGCCCTACAAAACCTACCCTAGTAATTAATCATAATATTTAATTTTTAAAGTTAAAGTAAAAGTTGAGATTCTCCTTATCTTTCCTTTTTGAAAAGGAAAGATAAGGATAATGTCAAATTTTAATTAAATTTTTAATATTAACATTAATTGTTTCAGGTTGTTTCAGAGTGGTTCCAACTTCATTCAGTTTGGAGAAAGTCAAATTTTAGATCCCATTCAAAATTTAGGAGGGTTAAACAGTTTTCAAGAATACAGGATTGGTAGGATTGCAAGGTGTCCATTGGATTCTATGACGTATGATGGTATGGAATTGACATTGAATCAATAGCACTAGACCAATGTACCTTGATGTTGGTTGCATTGATTGTTGAACTCCTTTGTCATGACATGTGTGTCTCCGTGGCTTGAGTGAAGGTGTACATTTTCACTAGGGTCATGACAATGGGGGTTCAAAAATCAATGCAACCACAACCAGACACTATTACCATATGACAAGATTGTAAATTCTAAATTCTAGACTCTCAACTATGTCACTATAGTTGCTCATTAGTACTATGCTTATTTTTGGATTGTAGAGTTCATTTAGAGAACCTTTGTTGATGTATTATGGTTCAAAGGTGTATGTAGTTGGTGTTGTTTTGGTTATATGCACTCCTACTTAATATAAAAATGATAAACATTATATATTTGTGTGTAAATTATTTGGATTCACATGGATGCACTACTAGTTCATTTAGAGAACCTTTGTTGATGTATTATGGTTCAAAGGTGTATGTACTTGGTGTTGTTTTGGTTATATGCACTCCTACTTAATATAAAAATGATAAACATTATATATTTGTGTGTAAATTATTTGGATTCACATGGATGCACTACTACATGGAGGGGAATTTTAAGACAACTTTTTAAGACAAAATAAATTTTTTGTCTTAAAATTTTCAATATGACGCACTAGTAAAAAACGTAAAGGATTAGGGGTTCATCTTTACGCTATTAATGGTTTCTTCAGGAAGTAGAGCGATGGAGGTTGACAACAACTAATGATATTTAGGGCAATGGAGGCCGAAAATAGAGGTGTGCATCATGAGAGGAGTGATGGAGGCACTTTCGAAGAACGTTAATAGATGGTAACATAGTTGGAGTACTTTTCGGGGCTCCATCGATTGTGTTTTAATATGTGTTTTTTGACTGTTTTATTTATTTTGAACGTTACTTATATCAATTGGTTGTTGTTATTAGCACATTGTTGTGCTAGATTGGCAACATGGATTAGATTCACCTAAAGGATTGTTAAAAAATGTTGCAATAAATTCTCAATTTGATTTTGCCTTGATTAAGTTGAGAAAATTTGAATTTCCACATTAGTAGACAACTTGGATGCAATTAGCTGCAAATCTACACCATAATTTCTACATCGTATCATAGCAGGATTCACATTAGAGCAGGAATTTCAAATTTGTTTCTCAGGAGGTTCGAATTTGCAGTTCAGTGTAGCAAGATCTCTTAAGAACTGAAAATATGACCTTCAATGGGCTAAGGCTAGAGTATGCCATTGACTGGAAGGATCACATGGAGTAGGTATTCGATGAAAATAGATTGCTAGAATACATCAAGAGATATATTACAAAACCAATAGAATCTTATGCCCAAAACCTTGCACAGTGGAAGAAAGTTGTAGCCAAGGTGTGGACAATAATATTGGAGGGAGTATGAGACCACATTGTCAGCAATCTCCATGGGAAAGAAAATCCTTATGGAATGTGGTGGGCACTCACAAATCTATTCTAGATTGGTAGTGACCACAAAACTTTGGTGCTCAAGGATAAACTTTGAAATATCAAGATGTAGAAGAATGGCTTTATCCTGCAATATCTGAGGAGGTTCACACAAGTTCGTGATGAGCTTGCAGGTGTTGGTGTTACTCTTTCAAAGGATGACTTGGTAAGAATATCCCTCCTGGGCCTTCCCAGGATTTGGCATAACTATCAAGATTAAATGAACGGGAGGGAGAAACTACCGAATTGGGAACACTTATGGTATGATTTGGTACAAGAGGAAATAAGGCAGAATACCAGAGATGGGACCTCATCCAAGGGCAAGGATGAAGAAAACTTTGCATTGGTTGAAAAGGGAAAGAAGGGAAAAGGGGAATAAATCTCAAACCAAACCAAAATCCAACCAAGGGAGAAAGAAGAAATATTTGTCAAAAATTAAATGCTTCCATTGTCATGAATACGGGCATTATGCCATGAAGTTCCCACAGAAAAAGGCAATCAAGAAGACCTTAGGAGGAGCAGTGGGTGAAGGCTTGGATTTATAGTTTGACCTTGACTTTACCCTTATCGCATGCATGTCCAAAATAGTGATAGGGAGCGTGTGGTACTAGGACTTAGGTGCATTGTTCCACAAGACAGGGTGTGGAGACATTTTTAGTGATTTGGAGGAGAAATATCTCAAGATGCACATCAAGCTAGGGGATGATGGAAGGTACAACATGACCAGTATTGGTATAGTCACCTTTCAAAGGGAGTCAAGCTCCCCTCTCAGGCTCAAGGATGTCATGTTTGTTCTAGGCCTAAAGAAAAATCTCATCTCTATTGTAGTTTTGGAAGGCCGTGGTTATGACGTGATCTTCAACAAAGGAAAAGCATTCCTAATACACATAGCCATGAGACAGGTGAAGAAGATCGAGCTTTGTGTGAAGAATCTATATAAGTTAGATGTGGAAGATTGTTTTGCATTAAAAACTAAGGAAGACAAAGTGCAGGGCCATGATGTAGGTGAACTTTAGCACATAAGCCTTGGCCATTTGCATCATGGCACCTCGAATATTATACAACAAATATCCACTAGCCTCCCTAAAGGAACACTTGAGCAGCAGGATGTATGTAAAGGATGTAGCTTGGGGAAGTACATAAAATACTCATTTCATGATCAGGACAACAAAACGCATGCATTCCAAGAAAGGATCCACTTTGATGTCTATGGACCTTTCTTGATATCCTCCACTGCCTGACACAAATATTTTGTCCTTTTTATTGATGACTTCTCACATAAGTGTTGGATCTCTTCATGAAGAAGAAAGATTAGACATTCTCCAAGTTCGTAGAATTCAAGGCACTGGTTGAGAAAGAAACTAGCAAGAAGGTGAAGGCTCTCAGGAGCAATAATGGAGGTGAGTATGTATTGAATGAATTTAAAAATTTATGTGCAAAAGAAGGCATTCGACGAGAGTTGACAACACCCCGCAACCCACATTAGAATGGAGTGGTTGAAAGAAATATGTATAGCATTTTGGAGCAACGAGGGCGATGTTGAATAACCAAGGCCTACCTTTGCATTTGTGGGTTGAAGCATGCAATACAAAAATGTGTTTGTAGAACTGAAGTTCTCATCAGATTCTTGGCATGATTACACCAGAGGAGGCTTTCTAAGGAAGAAATTTGGATGTGTCGCACTTCAAGATTTTTGGAGCCTCTGTTTACTGCCATGTCTCCAAAGACTCAAGGAATAAGATTTAGTTGACCGCGTAATTCGGGGTATTTGTGGGTTACACAGAAACTCCCCACAACTAACATGTGTACTTTCCATCACTCATAATGATAGTTGTGTGAACGGATGTAAATTTTGATGAGGAGAAATCTATGTGGTGCTCTCTTGAGAGGGAGATTTAGATGCCACCAAAAGATGAGATTTTACCTCAAAAAGAGGAACCTCAGGAAGTTGTATAGCAACCACAAATTGTGGAACAGAGAGTGGATACATTCACTAAAGCAAAATCTCCAGAAAAGGGAGAAAAATAACCAAGGAAGTTGATAGACTTGTGTAGGATGCGAGGGAGAATGTGGGATATCCTTCAAATTTGCATAAGCAAAGGAGGTCACCTGAGAGGTACACTGGCTACATGGCTCTTATGATTGAGCTTATAGAGATTGAGCAATCCTATTTTGAGGAAGAAATAGAGCAACCTCTATGGGTTGATAAAATGTTGGAGGAACATGAATCCATTGCAAATAACCGTGTTGGGGAAAGGTCCCAAGAACAACATATAAATCAATAGTGGGTTTGAGATGGATCTTCAAGGTGAAGCAGGCAACAAACGGAAGCATAGGGAAGTATAAGGCCAGATTTTTGGCCAAGGGGTACTCTCAAGTTGAGGGAATTGACTATCAGGAGACATTTTCTCTTGTAGTAAGGTACTCATCCATTAAATCAATTCTTGGTCTAGCTACGTAGATGGGGTGGAATATCCACCATATGGGTGTAAAAACAACATTTCTGAATGGGGTTATTAAGGAGGAGGTGTACATAGAGTTTCAAAAAGGTTTTGAGACATTTGATCAAGAGTCTCATGTGTGCAGACTCAAGTGAGCGTTGTACGATCTCAAATAAGCGCCTTGTGCTTGGTACACCAAGATCGATAGTTATCTCACCAGTTTGGGCTTCACCATAAATGAAGCAGATGTGAACCTCATCACATATGGATAGAAGGAAAATTTTTTATTATTGTCTTATATGTTGATAATTTTAATTTAACTAGTGATGAGCCATTGACCATATCTTACAAGGAGAACCTTGCAAGGGAATTTGAAATGAAGGACACGGGTCTCATGCACTAATTTATCAGGTTGGAAGTATGACAAGCTGATGGGGAATTATTTGTCTCTCAAGGCAAGTATGAAAATGAGATACTACAGAGATTCAACATGGAGAGTTGTAAACCCATGGAAAAACCTCTAACGAACAACTAGAGGAAGGAGGATGCCACTTCAGGTGAAGTGGATGCTACCATTTATCGATAGCTAGTGGGTCCACTCATGTATCTTGTGAACACATGACTAGATATGTGATGTGCAGTCAAGGAGCTAAGTCAAGCTATGGTTAGGTCAACCAAAATATTTTGGAAGGGAACTAAGCATGTTTTACAGTACCTCATAGGCACTACCTAGTTTGGACTATGGTACAGATGAGCAAAGGGAGTGAAGTTGTGTGGCTTCACGGATGCAGATTGGACATGAAGTCCATTAGAACAAAAGAGTACATCAAGTGTAATTTTTAGTGTTTGGTCCGTAGTTGTTTCTTGGTACGACAAGAAGCAAAAATCTGTGGTGCTCAGCTAGACATAAGCATAATACATGGCTGCAAGTCAAGAAACATGTGAGGCGATATGGATGAGAAAGATACTTGTTGGACTATTTGATTAGATGATGGATCGAATTGCGATAATCAGAGTTGCATCAATCTCTCTGAGAATCCTATATTTCACTCTCGATCCAAGAATATAGATATCCAATATCACCATTTACGAGACTGTGTCTAGAGGCAGATGATGTTGCTACACTCCATTCTAATAAAGGAGTAACATGTTGACATTTTAACAAAATATTTGTCAAGAGGGAAGTTCAAATTTCGTAGGTGTAGGATAGGGGTGGTTGATAATCCCTTTCTTGCAGAGAGGGAGTCTTGAAAGGTGTAGCAAGAAATTCTCAATTTGATTTTCCCTTGATTAAATTGAGAAAATTTGAATTTCCATATCAACAGACAGCTTGGATGCAGTTAACTTGTGTGACATGGCTTGTGTCACCTGGTTTACTCAGTAAATTCGAGTTGGAGGAGTTAGAGTTCAGGTAAGCATGTATGATTTCTAATTTGTAGCAATCAAAGTTAGATATCTCAAGTTGTTTTCAGTTAAACTAGTTCCAAATGTTTGAGGAACTAGTGGAAGGCCAATTGTGCAGTGGGACTTTAGTCAAACTCGGTGATCATCCAGTTAACTGATCAATCAACCTAAAATATCTAATGCATGGAAAATTCTAGTTCCCCAGCTATGGTGGAGATTCCAAGGCAGTGTATCATCAACTATAGACTAGCCTTGAGTGTACAGGTGTTGCATGCAGTTAGATGATCAACCTTTGGAATTTCGCAATCCATTTTGTAAAAATTCCTAAATGATAGGGGCTTAATTTCTCAAGGAATTGCACAAGGAAATATGGGCTCAAGCAGAGGTAGAAATTTACTAAGTCTAGATTAGAGCTTCTCAGTGAGCAGAGAGACAGGTCATTCACTTGTAGGTTGTGCTCAGTTGAGCAAATAAATTGCAATACATTTCTATTGGTCATATTAATGCAAGCATACATTGGGGTTTTTAGTATATTGTTTTCCCTAGGAAAAACTTTGTCTGCATGTGTGTTATTTCTTATTGCATGTATGAAATTTTTGTTCTAAATTGTGAATTACCTTCCAGAGAGCATTAGTGTAGGTTTGTGTCCTATTATTTTGATTAAAACTTCATGAGTAGTTGCAACTCTACACCATAATTTCTACAAGGATGGTGGAGGGAAATTATCTATGACAACTTTTGCGAGAAGAAGACGTTGAGGATAAAGATTGGATTTTGGAAGAATTAGTCACAAAACTCACAAGGGCGGTAATTTTGGTTGCAGGTGTGGAGGTAGATGGATTAAATGTAATTTTGGCTGCAAGTGTGTAGGTAGACAAGTCATAGTTAGTCCTTTGATTTTTGTCGATGATGTGTTACTATTTGGTAGATTGACCTCTTTCAATCGGTCTCTAGACTCCTTATGAATAATATTAAATCTCATATGATTTCTTCTTACCCAGATGGTGCATTGATACTGGAGATTTATCATATTTTTGGTGTTATCTCCACTGCACTGGATGCAGATTTTAAATATCTTAGATTTATACTCCAACCTAATTGTTATGGAATTAAGGATTGGAGCTGACTTATAGAGAAAATTCAATGTATACTTTTATCATGGGTACACAAGTGGCTCTCCCTAGGAGGCAAGTTAACTCTAGTTCGAGCAGTCCTTTAGAGCATCTTTGTATATTGGCTTCATATTTTTTCTCTGCCTAAGAATATCAGTAAATGTATCTTTCTGGCTTCATCTTGGCATGGGACAATTTGTGTCGTAAAGGACAGAGTGGGCCTAGTTGTTGTTTACTCTGTATGGAGGTGATGGATGACCATACTCATCTATTTCTTTGATTCTCCTTAGTAAAATCAATTTGGAATGGTGTATTTAATATGTTGCATTTACGGGCAGATTAGAACTACTCTTTTGTGGTTTATTGTATTAAGGACTGGATTATTGAATATAAAACATTTGGACAACTTCCAATATACATTGGGGTTTCAACCCAAAGAATGCATTACTGTCCCAAGCTCCTTTGTTGTGATACATCCACCTCCATCCTTGTAAAAAAATCTAAAAGCCTCCCTGAACTTAGACATAAGCTCCATCCCATATTTCTTTAGTAGATAAAACCCTTCTCTCATTTTCTAACCATGCCAATCTACCCTCCATCCCATATTCTCTCACGAGCCCTATGTAAACCACCATTTCATTCAAGGATGGGGATTTTGATGCCTACTCTAACCATATTTGTTAGATAGCTTCCCCCTTTTCTTGCTTATGGTTTCTTGAGTTGGCCTCCTCTAAATATTCCCTACTCTCCTTAAATTATTTGGAAGGTAGTCTATGGCTGCTAACCCCATTTTACCGGAGATCCTTGACATGTCCCTTGAAATTTTGATTCAGCCCCATGATCTATTTTATGCCAGTGAGGCAAAAGATTTAGATTTCTTTTCCGCATATTCATCATGACCAAGCACTATACCACTAGTTCTAAGAATCTTGTGGTTATTATCACCACAATAAATGTATATTGTATTTTAGTGGAGATAAGAATTGTATATTTCCCTTTGGCACATTCAAAAAATATTTTGATGCACCCTATTTCTCTAACACTCTAGTCTACTTTATGACCTTAATTCCCGTTCCATGTTCATCCATGTGGATGCACTTTATGATGTTATAGGACAACCTAATGTCCTTGTCAACTCCCTCTAATCTTCCTTGCCATGTTTTCTAGGACTTGTGTAGCTAACAAGAAATTTGGGAGATGAATGACAACAAGGTAGAAAATCAAGGGGTTTTCAAGTCATTTATTTAGGGTTCCCACTAGAATATTCCCACCATGTGATCCACACAATCCCTAAATTGGGGTTTAGTTCTATTTCAATTAATTATTAGATGATCATGGTGGGCCATGATTCCAAGTTAAATGTTATGATCTTCATAGGATGTTTCAACACTGTGAATGCCTTCTATTGAGATTCAGACCAAAATAATTTTTCTTTCACTCCTCCTTTGGTGACTTGACTCAAGGTCCAAGTGATATGAGAGAACCCCAACACGAACCTGCGATAGAAATTAGAAAGACCCAGAAGGCTGCGGAGCTCTGTTAGAGTGGTTGGGGTTGGCCAATCTTGAATGAATTGAATCTTGGCTAGATCCACCTGCACCCTCCGTTCATCAATAATGTATCCCAAATACTAAATCTGGGTCATGCCGAAAGTACATCTCTCCAAATCAGCACACAACTTGTGTTGCCACACTATTTAGAGAACCTGTTGGATGTGGTGAAGGTGCTCTTACTAACTCTGGCTGAAGATCAGGATGTCATTGATGAACCTCATCATTGGGTAATTACATGGGCCTTAATTCACCTCATAGCTTAGTCAAACCAACTATTCTCACAACTTATTGCATACTTTTGATTATATTTTGTTTATGAGATGAGTTAGAGTTGGATATTTTGCTTTGTGGTCTAATGTGCATTTAACGTAGGATTAAAGGATAAAACCAAGGAATTTTGGCAAAAACCTTGGTCAAATCGTTCATTTTCTTAATCATTTAATCGTTCATTTGCTTAAGTAGCTACATTTCCATTACAACAGTGTAGCGTAGATTGGTTTTGTTTTAGTTTTCTTCCATTTGTGCCTTCTTTCAATTCGTAGGTTAGCAAGGAGAAAAAGATCTCCATAAGGTTGTCAGCAGGTGTCTCAGCCTCACCTCCTCCCTCTGGGACCATGACTTGAGGAAGAGACCCTTCAGAAACCCCAAAAACACAAATTTCTAGTTATCGCATAAGCTTTGGAATTTGTGTCTTGATTCAATACTTGGTTCATTTCATCATCATCTCTTTCCATCACTCTCTTTCTATAATACGATCTCATGCATATTCTCATTTCCTTCAGCACAAAATTCTTAAGCGGAATCTAATAAATCATGTCTTAATCAAATTATACTCGTAGATTTCCTTACCGTCTGATCCACAACAAACCTGACCAATCACTGTTAAACTGCGTGTCGCATAGCCGATGTATTCATTTCAATGTTTGACTTTATGCGCTCCAAATCTCCACCACTGATCTGCCTCGCTTGATCCAACAGTTATTGTGTCACCCACTCACCAGCTAGCTTGGTTGAACTCCACCATCGATCTCGCTCGCTTGATCCAACAAATATCGTGTCACCTGATCACCAACTAGCTTGGACGATCTCCACCGTTGATCAATCTCACATGATCCAATGGCTATCGTGCAATATCGTGTGAATTCTTGCACGGCCGATATCCGATCGATAGCACATGAGAAAAGTGGTTTTCTCTTGCTACGTGTCACTCACTTAGGCTAATCGCGTAAAATTTAGGAATTCCACTTACACCTTTGAGGGCACGCGAGAAACTGCTTACCACCTACGAAGACCACTCCAGCATTCTGCACATTTTCCACCCTTCTGATGACACATGATTTGACATGATCCATCCATCTATTCACTTAATCTCCATGATAAGATCTTCGTTGCTTATCTTTCGTTAATCCTATTCGTTGATTAATCCATCCATCTATTCACTTAGTCTCCGCGATAAGATCTCCACCGCTCATCTTTCATTAATCATGTTTGTTGATCAATCCATCCATCTATTCACTTAATCCCCTACGATAAGATCTCCGCCATTCATCTCTCGTTAATCCTGTTTGTCCATCTGTTCACTTAATCTTGTGGAAGAAAAAATGAGGAGACTTAAAAGGGAGCTCAAGGAGTGGGCTAAAAGGTTGAAAACACCCACCGCCAAAAGAAAGGAGATGCATGACAGTTTAGCAGGCCATCAATTAACAATGGAGAAATCCAATGTAACTCAAATCCTTCTTCAAAAAGAAGTAGAGCTGAAAAAATATCTCCATAGAGAAAGTAGGGATGAAGAAGAGTTCTGGAGATAGAAGTCCAGAAATCTTTGGTTATAGGCCGGAGAAAAAAATACAAGCTACTTCCATAAGCAAGCTGAAGCATGCAAGCACTTCAAAACAGTAAATGAAATTCACTATCAAAACACTATGGTTAAAGATTCTGAAGGCATAAAGCGAGCACCCCACTCCTTCTTTAAAGATCTCCTTCCCTCCCTTAGCATTCAAAACCACAAAGTGATTTCCTCCAATCTCCTTCCCTCAGTCGGAACCCACTGTCTCAAGAAATTGTGTAGTTTTGTCCCTTAACTACCTAGTCTACCTTGCATCCTGAAACTGCGTAGATGTGTCCTCCTAGGGCCTCATCCCATAGCAGTGGCTTGCATCCTAAAACTATGTAAATGTGTCTCCCCAGGGCCTCATCCCACAACAGTCATTGCCCACTGAAACTAAACAATTATGTCTCTCAGGGGCCATGAAGAATGATGACATGATAGATGACTCTCAAGGAGCTAAGGAGAAAAATAAGAAGACCGAGAAACTGAAGGTATGAGAGAATATCAGTACCGCATGAAGAATCCATATGATGCATAACCCTTTGGAGGCTAGGTATGGAAAACAAAGCACATCTTTTGAAATACACCTCTTAGTGTAGCTTAAAATGTTTCTTATCATTGTCGAATCATTCTGTCTTCAATGACATGCATGGTTGAAAGAACTGAAAGTCATTCCATGTGTTTCCTCTTCATGTCTTGCTCCCTTTCACTTGTTTATTACATAACTTAGAAGATGAAGAGTATTACCATTTGTTTATTTAAGCTACGGAGGTTGTGACCAACATGATCTTATGACTAACCAGGCATGATGCAAGGAATCCTAAGTGGGATGAAATATGTTTGATGATATGTATATAGTCAGTACACTCCTTTGCATTAATCCTTGCTTTGTATCTTACATGTACCCTCACTACTTGTCAGATTTGGCTACCTGCTGCCAGCAGTCTCTTAGCTCTTTCCTGACAAAGCAGGGGAAGGAATTTCCTTCAACCTGATTTATTCAAGGCTCTTCATAGAAAGTATAGAGCTAAGAGAAGGAGATGTAGAATCTCACTGTAAAACTCTTGAAAATACTTTGCATGTTTAAATGTATCCAAACGATTACGCTACCACTAACCAACATTGTCAATCTTGGAAGACTCAAGAAAGATCACATCTCTAGATACTATAAACTTCTTATTCACTTTATCATAGAGATGGTATTCTTTGGAGGTATGAGTATCCAAAGAAGATACATTTGTGACTCCTTGCACTAAGTTTTTTTATCTATTCCTTAGGTATCAAGGCATAACAGGAGGAACCAAAAACCCTGAGATGCCTCACTGAAGGAATGTGGCCATACCACATTTCATAGGGAGCCTTGTTTATGATAGCATGAGATGGACACCTATTCTTGGAGATTAGCCCTTGAATCAGATGGCAGAACTAGAAAATATCAGAGCTTGGCTTCAGGCCAGCAATTTGGAAACCCTTTGGGACATCTCCAATTGGACAAATGATGCAGAAAGTCTATGGGATGGTTTGAATTTGGGGGAGGTCCCTCATTGGCTGGATGGTGAAGCCAATTTATTGTTGGATTTTCTCCAAGGAAAATATCCCTTAAAGGCCTCTTCTAAGGACAAAAGAGGGTGGGGTTCTCTTTTAGGCTCTTAGTCAGCAGCAGAAGGTTACAAAAGTATGATGGTTGTCCCTAGCATCCCCCCAGAGCCAACTCAATGGAAATTTATTTGGTCTTTTCCTGCTCTCCCCAAAATTGACTTCTTTTGCTGGACTTTGGCACATAAAAGTATCCTCACTAGAGATAACCTGGGGAAGCGTGGAATGGAAGGTCCCTCCAGGTGCCCTCTTTGTGCATTGGATGAAGAAATGGCTAACCACCTGTTCTTATTGTGCCCCTTTGCTCAAGAAGTTTGGAAGGGTGTCCTGATGTTAGGACCTGACAAAATAGAGCTTTCAGGAAATATTTAGGACCTGCTAAGAAACTAGGCCAAGTTATCTCCATTCTGTTTCTCCAAAAAAAGATCCCTTCTCAGGTGCAGTTAGCCCCCATCCTCAAAAAAATTAGACTACTGTTGCCAAAGTTCCACAAAATCTCCTTTTATCATGTTCTGAGGAAGTTAAACTCACAGGCGGACTTGGCAGCCAACCTAGGCTCTCTTAGGAGTAGTATATCTCTGTTAGTAAATGACGTTGAATCAGACTGCAGCATTCCTTAATTTTGGAGTTGTTTGGGCCTCTGCTCCTTTGAGCATTTCGCTGATTAAGATTCTCCAGACATCGGGACCGAACCATTTTGAGCTGGCTGCTGTTAGGAAATGCGGACTCATCCACAAGGGAAAATTCAGAACGCAACTGTGGTATTTTCGATCTCTGTTCGTCGTTGGAACTCACTGTTGCATCTAGGTAGGTGTTGGGGAGTTCACGAGGGCCTCTTCAAGGCCAATTTACCGCTCTTGGCATTCTTGAACACTATATAACACTCTGACAGACATTTCAAAAAGAAAACGCAGTGATTCTTGGGATGATCTGGCACTCCAGCGTGTTGGATCTCCTCTTTACAAGCTAGGAAGCAGAGCTACATCACGGAAAGCAAAAGCAGCGGAATTTCAAGGCACCATTCTGAAACCAATTCAAGTTCTCTTTCAAGCCTCTATCTGCATTCACAGTGTAACTTATTCAGCGGACTATTCAAAAGCAAAATCTTCTTTCTCTGCCGACTATCACAAGGAAATATAGGGTTTCAGTGTTAAAGTCCTCGGTAGCTGATTTTTCGAATTTTAAATAAAAACTAACCGTTTATGTCAAAAAAAAGAAAATGGAGAGCAGAGCGCTTAGGGTTTGATGCTGCCCTGCAACTGGTAGACCTTCACAGACTGCGTTGTTCTGCCATTAACCTTCAGCCATAAGGAAACTACAACACAATAAGGAACAACTATCGTGCAATGAAACCCCCTAAGAGGGAGGACATGATGCCTCCCCCTGCTGATACGGAAAATGGCCTACGACAGTCTGAAAATGTTAGGATGGACCATCCAAAAGATACAGCAACAGAGAATGAAAATACGCCAACGAATAACAACACAAATGAAGAACTATGAGTGACGTCAAACACCTGCAAGCTGGTAGCAGTTGACAGACCCAAAATCAAGCTCCCAAGTCAGCGCATCAACACTCAGATCCAGTTTATGAGGGATCATGCTTTGAGAGGAAAGTTCATAGGCCTTTGGCTAATGGAGAAAGCTTTGCATGGCTGGATCGTAGCCAAATGGAAGCCAAAAGGGCACATAACACTACAGTTAGGGCCTAAGGGCTTCTTTACTACCATTTTCAATTGTCTGGAGGACCGAAACAGGGTATTGGATGGAGGACCATATTTCTTCAATGCAGCAGGGCTATACCTAAGAGGATGGATCAAGCGCTTTAACCCGGACAAAGAAGATTTGAGCTGGGCCCCGGTGTTATTCTCTCCTTCTGGAGTATTGGGACGAAGACTCTTTGCAAGACATTGGGAATGGTTTAGGCAAATTCATCAAAGTGGCAAAGGAGACAAAGCTGAAGCAATACACCTCCTATGTGCAAATCTATGTATACATGCACCTCAGCAAAGCTCTCTTGGACGTGGTAAGCCTCTACCATGATGATTATGAATGGTTACAAACAATAGATTACGAGCATGTACCATTCCGCTATCGAAAATGCCACGCCCTGGGCCATTTATTCCGAGATTGTCCCTCCAATATGAAATCCATGACCACCCTTTCAATGGACAAACCTGACTCGGATGGGTTCAAAAAAGTTCCCAATCGCAAAAAGACCCATAAAAATCCCTCTAACTCAGTCAAAAAACCTGTCGCCACCACCTCCTTGCCTTCAACAAGCAACAACTTTGAAATCCTGCTCCAGCTGGAGGTTCATATTTTAGATAATCAAAAACAACCTGAAGCCATTCTTAAGACTTCCGCCCATTCTGCTCCATCAAGCTCAAAGAAAGCCCTCACTTCTAAGCAACCCGCGGACACCAAAACGCCCTCTCCCAGTAACATGCAGAAAAGGATTGCTCAAGGTATGGAGGTAGATAGCACTCAGATGCAGCTCACGATTGTAGATGATACAGAGGTAGAGCAGGAAACAGTACATCACATGGAAGAGGAACCAGAGAGCTTCGACATCGGAGATCTAGATATACTGGGACTTGAACAGGGTTGTAAGAAAAAGGAATATGACAAAATTCCTGAGCGACAGCTGGAGAACTTAGAAGTAATTCTCTCAAGAGCACAGAAGCAAAGATCATTAGGTGTCCAAACTAGTATTCAGTGGGATGGAAGAAATATCTTCAAAGACAACAAGAAACAAGGACGGAAAATCGATCTTCAGAGAACCATCCGCATAGGGGAGATGCTGGTGGAATCTGGAAGATACTCCAAGCTCACCAAATACCATAATCCCCTTCCCAATCATGAATCATGAAGCTCATCTCAAGGAACATCAGAGGGCTCAACATCCTGGGGAAGGGACGATTAATAAAGAACATTCTACAACAGAACAAATTTCGACCTATTGCACTATGCAATGTATTGTATAAAATTGTCTCCAAAGTGATCGCCACACGCCTCAAGCCCCTGCTTCCTCTTCTTTTATCACCAGAGCAATCAGGTTACATGGAAGGAAGGCACATCACCGATGGCATAATTCTCACTCATGAAATCATTCACTCCCTAAAGAAAACCAAAAAGACAGGTATGCTCCTAAAAATTGACCTCTCAAAAGCTTTTGATACTTTAAGCTGGAAATATATTCAAAAAATACTGCTAGCCTTTTGCTTTACCCCCCCTTGGGTAAGATGGATTAGGAGTCTCATCACTTCTACCTTTTTCTCAATTCTTTTCAACGGGACCCCCTCCACCCCTTCCACCTGTCCAGAGGTATCCGACAAGGGGACCCTCTCTCACCCTTTCTATTTTTTATTATGACGGAAGGTCTTGGACGTTACATCAAAGATGTCCTTCAAAACCAGTAACTACGTGGCCTTTCTTTCTAGAATACCGCTGCTTTCACCCACCAGCAATTTGTGGATGACAATATGTTATTTGGTCATCCTTCGGTCCAGGAAGCCCGTAAGTTGAAATCAATTTTTTCTGACTTTTCGGATGCCTTTGGCGCCTGCATTAACAAATCAAAATCTCAAGTCTTCTTGTTTCACACACCTCCCATCACTCAAGCCTCCATAGCCAGAATTCTAGGCTTCTCGATTGCATCTCTGCCCTCCAAATACCTGGGAGCTCCAATGACAGCCTCTGCCTTAAAGCACTCATCCTGGAAAATTCCCCTAGAAAAATTGGAAGCCCGTATCTCTTCATGGACCTTCAGAGCTCTCAATATGGCGAGTCACCTAGTTCTAATCAAGGCAGTGCTACAATCTATGCCACTCTACCTCTTCACGGTCCTGGCAACACCCAAATGGGTTCTTAAAGCAATCAAAAATCTTCAACGGGATTTTTTTATGGGGGAATATGAAACAAAAAAGAAAATGGGCTTTGGTAAAGTGGGAAACAGTTTGTCACCCAAAATCCTCTAGAGGCACTAGATTACGGGATCCTCAGCATAGCAACGAGGTCATGGGAGCGCGCATCTGGTGGAGATGGCTCTCGAACCCATATAATCCTTGGGCAATCCTCTGGACAGCTAAGTATGCTCATAATAGACTAATGGATGATTTAATTCAGCTCAAAGAAGTTGGCACATGCTCTCTAATTTGGAATGTTGCCAAAAAACATAAAGATCTAATCCAACAACATAGTTTTTGGGAAATCAGGAATGGAGATAATGCGAGGTTTTGGGAGGATTCCTGGCAGCAAAGACCAAAATTGAAGGACCTACTCATGCCCCACCAGCTTCAGGATTGGGTAGAGTAACCGACGATCAAAGTAAATCAACTTTGGGAGGAAGTTCACAACCAAGGTTATAGGCAATGGTTATGCTCGAACCTCATTCTTGGGAAAGCCATGCAATCCATCAAAGATAGCCTAGATACGGAACTCTCAAATAGGAAAATTCACCAATCAGATAAGAAATACATCATCAGATGGGGTTATGAAACGAGAGGTTCCTTCACTTCCCGAGAAGCATATCATATAATACTAAGGGACCATACTGTCAAGGATATCCTCTAGCACAAATTTTGGGAACCACCAATTTGGCCAAAAATCTCCACCTTTCTCTGGTTGTTGTGCCAAAATAGAATCCTTACTTGGGATAATCTAAGGAAATGGAGTTTTCACGGACCTTCCATCTACCCAAATTGTAAACAGGCAGAAGAAACTAAGGAACATCTCCTAAACTCATGTCTGTTAGCAACCCAACTCTGGGAGAAGGTTAGCTTCAGATGTCAAAGAGATGGATGAAATAAGGAGAATTCAACTAGCACTATTCATTCTTGGGCACCTCACCCTTATAAAAGCAAAATATTAAATGCCTTATGGAAGCTAATACTAGGTTTCCTCATGTGGACAATCTGGAAAGAGAGAAATATCCGCATCATCAAAGACCATTCCTCTCCCATAGAAGTTCTATGGATCAATATATGTCAAAACATACGAGAAACCTTGATGCTACAAATGTGGCTTGATGATGATTTCCCATCCACACCATAGGAACAAAATATATGGTTGAACTGGAACCTTCAGTGGAACCTTGAGCAGGTACACCTAAGGAAAATCCCTCCCTCTGGAGATACACCTGACAAATGGACTCCACCCCCACCACAAATGGTACTTCTCAACTTTGATGGAGCATCAAAGGGAAATCTAGGTAAAGCAAGATTTGGGGGAATATTTAGAAATCATAAGGGCAATGTTCTCCAAACATTCATGGGGTCAATAGGTTGGGATACAAACAACTCAGTCGAATTAGAAGGAATTTGGCAAGGACTTCTCCTGGCTTAGAATAACAGATTCTTCCCACTCATAATTGAAGGGGACTCTCAGATCTTAATTAACATGATCAACCAGATCTTACAGGGAACTCCAACACATAAAGTGGGTAGCAGCACTTAAGAAATAGGATATATGTAAAGAAGTACTTAAGCAATAGGATATATGCAAAGGATGTACATTACAAAAGTACATAAAATCCACATTCCATGATCAGGACAACAAAGCACATGCAGTCCTAGAAAGGATCCACTATGATGTTTATGGACCTTTCTCGACAATATACACTGTTCGACACAAATATTTTGTCATTTTTATTGATGAATTCTCACATAAGTGTTGGATATTTTTCATGTAGAAGAAAGATGAGACGTTCTCCAAGTTCGTAGAACTCAAGGCACTAGTTGAAAAAGAAGCTACCAAGAAGGTGAAGTCTCAATTGTAGCGGCTGCAACACCCTCAAAAATTTTGGTCTGCACTTAAATTTTGGAGCCTAATATGGATATTGTGATCAATCGTTCCTTAGTCACTTATTTGTAAGTTGATCATGATCTCAATCTCCCCTTTTCGATCTTAAGAGTCATTCATGCTTTTATTTTTACATAGAATCTGTCATCTTTGGGCATGTGGGTTATCGCTTGTCATGCAAAGGGAGGTTTGTTTTGATTCAAGCTGAAATATTTATGAGAATGGGTTGTCCTCACCACATAGACATGTTTCAAACTCATTTCACACAATCTATCATCATCCCAAAGTCTATCATCGGAGCCACACTTGTCATAATATGCCACAAGCGTTGTTTCATTAAGCGAAGTATGTGTTATATGTTCTAGATGGTTTATGTTGTATCGCTAAGTTTTCAAGTGTGTGATCATATTCAAGTTTTATCATTGTTCACGTCAGTTCCACTGCTCCCACACTTAGCCAAATTTCGGAGTATCCTTATCAACCCAGCCTCAACTAACTTTCCTGAACTGCACACTTCACATATGTAACCCTCAAGATTTTCCCTTGCCTATTGGAATTGTGCAACGCACACAAATCCCAACCTCCCTTAGCATTCAAAATTGTGGAGTGGTTTCCTCCAATGTCCTTCCCTCAACCTGAACCCAATGTCTCCAGAAACTGTGCAGTTTTTTCCCTTGACTACCCAGTCTGCCTTGCATCCTGAAATTGCATAGATGTTTCCTCCCATGACCTCATCCAATAGTAGTTCCTTTCATCCAGCTAAAAATTTGTAAATGTTTCCTCCCAGGGCCTCATTCCGCAACGATCACTTCTCGCTGAAAATACACAATTATGTCTCTCAGGGGCCACGAAGAAAGATGACATGATAGATGACTCTCAAGGAGCTGAGGATAAAAATAAGTAGACCAAGGAACCCAAGGTATGATAGAATATCGAGACCGCATGAAGACTCCATCTGATGTATAACCCTTTGGAGGCTAGGTATGGAAAACAAAGCACATATTTTGAAATACACCTCTTATTGTAGCTTAAAAGTTTGCTTTTCATTGTTGTATCATTCTGTCTTCAATGAAATGCATGGTTGCAAGAACTGAAAGTCATTCCATTGTTTCATGTATGTGTCTTGATCCCTTTCACTTGTTTATTACATAGCTTAGAAGATGAAGAGAAATACCACTTGTTTATTTAAGCTACAGAGGTTGTGACCAACATTATCTTACGACTAACCAGGCACAATGCAAGGCATCCTATGTGGGATGAAATATGTTTAATGATATGTATATAGTTAGTACACTCCTTTGCATTAATCTTTGCTTTCTATCTGGCATGTACCCTCACTACTTATCAAATTTGGATACCTGGTGCTAGTAGTCTCTTAGCTCTTTCCTGACAAAGCAAGGGTAGGAATTTCCTTCAACCTGATTTCTTCAAGGCTCTTCATAGAAAGTATAGAGCTAAGAGAAGGAGATGTGGAAATCACTATCAAACTATTGAAAATACTTTTCATGTTTGAACCTATTCAAACAATTAAGTTGCCACTCAACAACATTGTCAATATTGGAAGACTCAGAAAGATCACATCTCTAGATATTATAAACTTCTTATTCACTTCATAAAAAATATACATATAGTAAAGGACAACAAAAGT
>APFE031737374.1:40991-61896 GCA_000404065.3 Pinus taeda
ATACATAAACTTTGTGCAAAGTAAAAAAACATATAACTTAATAATCCTCACATGTCAAAAAGCCTTCTTTCCTTTGCAACTTGCCAAATCTCATAAATTTGTTCCCATTTCACCTCTGTCGTGTTAGGACCTATTAATGATATATGTATCAATGCATCGAGTGTGTTAATTGACAGTCTTATTATCCTTATATCTCTGATCATATTTTTCTTAGAGAACCCTAATTCACATGCGACGGTGCTCATTGGTATGACAAGCATTGCTTGCCATAATTTTAGCATATTTGGATACCTAAAGTGCCAATCTTTGTTTGAGAAAATATTTTCCATGCATCTTCCATTAAGAATCTTTCTCTATTCAAATAAACCACGTCAATAAATTGATATAATTCTCTTTTACAAGTTGTAATATCAAACCTTAGTACATTTTCACCTTCATTACATGTTTTATGTTGCAAATGTGAAAAAATTATTTCAAGCCAATGCTTTACACTATTTTCTCTGACATAAATACCTGACGAGTAATGACAAGGACAAAGCAAACTTGTTGGATTAAAAAGATGAAGATCTGGAAATCTTGAATCAAAACTCTCAATCAATGCTTGGTCATAATTTCTTGTAAGTTGTATGCAACTCTGAAGGGAGCCCTCAATGCAAGCTACCATTGGTTGTGACAATTGTTCATCATGGATTGAAATATACAAAAATCATGTCTATGGGTATTCCCCTCTTTGTCAACATTTTCAAGGAAACCATCTTTGGAGTCTTTCAAAAATTTAGTAAGATGTAAAACACCTTCTACAAAAGAATTTAGTATACAAAAATATCTTTTAAGAGTATTTAGTGCATGGTTAATAGGTATTCCAAGAAATGTGACATCCACATTATCTTCTTCAAATTTTTCGTTTAGATTATTCAACTCCTTCAAAACATCAGCAAGCATTTTTAAACAAAATTGAATTAAAAAAATCCTTGCCTTATGATACAATGAATTCTTTCTTTCTCTCTTCTACACGCTCAAAATAGAGAGCCATAGAATCCCATGGTTTTGAAGAACTTGCAAGGATTCTAATTCCATTATCTCTAATAAGGAAATGAGCTTATTATTTCTCTTTGCTAAATTTCCAACCCATGAGTATACCTTGTTTGTTATTGTCTCAACATACAAATACTCAGGTATCTTTTTCAAAGCATATGATGCTACAAGTGCTTCAATATGTGAAATGCAACGAGTGCCAATCAAATTTGCTAAATCATTCTTTAGCAGTGTGACAAATCCATTTTCACATCCAACCTTAGATGAGGCACCATCAGTCGAAACCGCTATTAGTTTCTCATTTTCCAACTACATTGTTTCCTTTAAATTAACAATGGTATCATATATAGTCTTTCCTTTTCCACTAGGAACAATAATCATTTTCATAAATTGTGTGACTGGAGGGCCAAACCTTTTAAATCTAGATATGTAGAATACACAACAAGGTGTTGTTCCAAACCATTATCCATACTTTTCTAACACTTTTCTAGTTTTCACTTCTTCAAGATAATTTGATATAGAGTGAATGAATTTAGTAGCTTCTTTTCTATTTATGTGGGAAGAATACTCCACTCGATAAGGCATATTAGGTGTCTTTAGATGCATTTGAATATGACAAAGATCTTCATAAGTAAAAATTGAAATACCTTTTCTTGCAATAAAATATGCTAACTAAATGGTAGTTCTGACCATTTCCTTATTAGCCTCACTTATAGCCACTATGTGTTCTTTAATGGGATTTTCAAACCTTTCATGTCATACAAATTTCTCTGAGTTGATGTTTGATGAATAATGGATTTTGCATGAGTTCTCACAACATCATATTGAATCGTATTAAATCCATCTCCAATACCCCATGGACCTTGAGCCTTGTATTTCTCACAAATTTTACACTTCATATGAGTCCTCTGATATTCAAAATTGATACTATACACCCAAGGATTTTTTATCATCCACTCTTCTCAGAATTCATGTTTTGAGAAGGCCTTCCTCCCTGAACTACTAGATCCACCACCGTGTCCTTCCTTTTTATTGCCAAGAATTTCTATATCAACAAAATACTCTTCATTCATATCTTCATTAGCATCATCATTCAAATGAGGTATATATGGAATATCTTTAAAATTATAAGTCTTTGATGTTTTAAAATATACATAAAAAAAAAAAATAGTTGATTGACCCTTCCTTTTTGGAGGCTTTTTTATTTAAATAATTTACCTACATGCAAAACAATTACAATAAATCACAATAATCAAATAAAGAGTGAAGGATTGATAGTCATTACATAAGCAAAGATGTCAAGATAATAAGGTGTAATTACTAAAGAATAGCACATTACACCTTGAAGTGTATATGAATGTGGAATGAATTTTTTTATCTATTTGTAATAGTAGAATTTTATTAGTCACTGAAATTACATTTTGGTAATTTATGATGATAAAATCCCTTCAATAAATATGATATTTATTATGGTTCATTAGATTTCTTTGTTTTGATGAATGCTCCTTAAAAAATTACTAGACACTACCTATAGTACAATGATTACTTACTATAAAATAGATACACTACCTATAGTACAACAACTAGATCAATAATAAGTCAATTCAAAAAAGCAACTTCAAACCTTATTTTTATGGAACCTTAACCCATGTAAAATAACATAACATTTTAAAATTCTTATGGAATTTAATATTCTTAAACCTATAAGAAATCAAATTAAGTTAAATATATGTTTGTTGTTAATAAATTTAACATAAAAGATTTAAATTAAAATATATTAAGTATTAAGAGCCCTAGGTTATGCATGGTTCGACTGCCAAGGAGCCTCCAGTTGGTACCCTGGTTGTCGTATGCCTAGGGTTATGCATGGTTCGACTGCCAAGGAGCCTCCAGTTGGTACCCTGGTTGTCGTATGCCTAGGGTTATACATGGTTCGACTGTCAAGGAGCCTCCAGTTGGAATCATTACGTGGGAATATGCATCGGTTCTATGGTGCAGATGTCTCTTCCAAATCCAACGGTCGTGGCGTTAGATCCTGGTACATTGTGTGTGTTGAGGTACTGATCTCCCAGGGTTGTCGAGCCGAGAGTGTTAGTCCATCGAGTCCTCAAATGGTTCACTTCTATCTTTCTCTGTTATGGTTCTCTACCCGCTGCTTTACCTCGCCACAGTTTGCCTTTGATCAAGCTGCCCACTTCTGGTTGCCTTTGAAATTGGTTCTTTTCAGTGGTATAACATGATGTGCGCTGAGATGAAGTCTCTGTTTTCAGAAAGGATTTCCAGCTTGGATAGTCTCTTCAGGTAAGTGCATATTCGTTTTAGGTGTTAAACTTAAATAGTTTCTGAGTTTTATATCTTTTCTCTTGTTTCGTCATCACATACTCATCTTGTTTTCTACTTGAATGTGTAGCCCTGGTTGGCTATGGTGTGGGTCCTCGGATTCATACCAAATTGCGGTTGGGTCTACCAGCTTCTTGGTGCCCACTACGAGGTATGTGTTTGTTTGTCGAACTAGGCTAGGGATATTAGTTAACATCCTTCATCCGTGAACTGGACAGAATACTATCCCTGTAATGTATTTTTAAAATGTTTCTCTGGCCTAAGGCTGAGGGTTTTGTTATAATAACTCATAGGGACTGGGCCGAACTCAGAGGAATAATTCCTCATTTTCAAACTTTTGGTTTTGGTTATGAAATTGCAGTCTTGTTGCCAAGAATGCGCTTGTGTTAAGTTATTGATCTATTAAAGCCACGAGACTAGGGTTTCTGTGATGGGAATTAAGGGCATGAGGCCCAATGGCAGCAGAGTACATGCTCATTTATTCGTGGGTGGTGGGAGATAGATATTAAGACCCTCATTCTTATGAAAAGTGGGAGACATGGGCGGGATATAGCGGGCTAGGCCATCTTAAAAAGAAAACAAGACCACTGAAACCACTGAAACATTTTTGGTGTAGAGGCCGAAAATCTTTTTGGCGCTAAATTGTTTTAGTTTATATATGCTGGGGCTTTCACTATTATTTTGCAAAAGAACTCGAAGCTGAGCTAGAAGTTTCAAGGAAGACAGCAAAGGGTTTATTTTCCACAGGTATTTTCCTTTCAATTTGATGTATTTCCCTTACAAATATGTTGGCCTTAAGAAGTATTCTCTGCCACGAATTTAAAGAGTTTTTAGCTGCACTATCTCTAACTTCAAATAAAAAGCAGGATCTGTGATAATCTGATTTCTTCATATTGAAGAAATGTTTTGCAAAAGTTGTCTTTCCTACACCACCTAACCCCACTATCCCCAATATCTGAGATTTCCCCCTTTGTTGTGGCTGCAACAGGACTGTCTCTTCAAAACCTTGAAGCTTAAAATTCAAGCCTGTTGGATAGTCGACCACGGGTAACTCTGGCTTTTTCACTATTTCCAAAAGACATTTAACCCTTTCGTCCTGAATTTGAGTGTAAATTTAGGGCAATAATGTTTATTAGGGAATAATGTTATTTCTCTTTGTAAATTTATTAAATAACCTAGTGTTATATGGAATCTCATTACATATAACATAGTTTTGAGCACTCATTGTTAGGTTGGACATGGAAGCCTGGTTCGATATGCTACAAACCATCTACGAGGTTGATATGACACTGAGTACATTGACTTTTAATCATTTAATGATGGCCCATTTTACACTCAATAGGTATAAAGAGATCATGAGGATTTTTAGGTAAATGTTAGAGAAATTCCACAGCTTTGATCCACCTAATAAGTATGAGGAGGTCAAGAAACGTTTCAGGGAAATGTTAAAGAAATGGCACGAGGCTAATCCTCCTACATATGCTACTACAGACCTCCAAAGCAGCACCCCCCAGAATCCCGCGTGTCCTCTCGAAAGGTTTCAATGGAGTTGGTTGTTTTTGGATGTGTTTTTTTCATCTTACCTTATTGTTGAGTCAAAAAGTTCTTTCTCATGTTTCCAGCAGTACGCGATTTATTTCCATGGAAGAAACTTATAATTTTCTACAGTTGAATCATGGATTACGAGACAAATTTGTGATAATCCAATTTACTATCTCAATCTAAACTTTCGGGGGAGTTTCTACATTATTATTGGCCCCTCGAAGGGTATTGAGGTTTCGTTTTGTTTATCAATGGGAACCTTGTATTCTGGGGACCTTTATACTTACATAACTACTCATTCTCAATTTTTTGTGGGTTTTTCTGTAGTTTGCTCATAAACCCATTTTAAAAATTTAGGTTGCACCAATTTTGTGGCCTCCCAGCCTTCCATGAATTTAACACAAAATGGGCAGAATTGAAGTCAGTAGTACATGGAAGGTCTAGTCCCATATTTATTGTCATCTCTCGGGATGGTTATGTATAGATGGAAAAAATGGTTTATGAAGTTTTCTGGACAATGGAAAGGAGGAGAGCTTCAAAGATGCAACAATTTGCACGTAGTGGTTTCTGAGAAAAGAATTGTTTTAAATGATGCCATATTTCCCTCTTTCAAACCTCTTCCCACACTTCTCATGCAAGATATGCTTGTAAGTTCCTTTATATGTTCAAACTAAACAACATAGCATTTTATATTTAGGTATTGTACCCATGATTTGCGTTTTCAATTTTATGTCATCAACCCCTCTCTAGGCACTTGGGTTTTCTTTGAAGTGCATTTCTATAAATTAACATATACATTAGCCAAATCTATTTAAATTTAGTTTGGATATTTAGAGTTACAATAATGCATACATCGACCATTTGTGTGAACTCAAGATAGATATTCATCCTCGAGTTTCCTATGTCTAGGTGCATTCTAGATCTTGATTTACATGAGATTGTGTTAGTTTCCTTATTTAATGTGCCATGAAAGAGATGATGGCTATCTCATTTCCATGAATGTTGTAGAAGGAACCTAGGCTCTTTTGGTGCAAACATCATGCTTGTTACATGTATCTGAGTTTACAAATTTTCTAAAATGGATTTGAAATTTCACTTGGGAATTGGAAAAATGTAAATTTATATCAACCTGAAGATAGTGTTAATCCCCAAATACAAGGAAGGAATTGGACTATCTCTTTTATTCTTAGGACTATTGGATTTTGTCTCTTGAAATTGATTTCTGAAACTAGTTATAATCTCAAAACTTTTTATTAAATTCCTTGGAATATTATGGAGGATATTTATAAAAACTTTTGAGTACAATCGGAGCTAAATTTATTAGTGACATTCATACTGGAAGATTACCAACACTAATTCTACTCCAAGTTTCCCTATCTCATTTTTCTAACATATGGGTTCACAATATTCTCCATACTTTTACCCATGTTATCATCTAGTTTTTTCTTAAAAAATTTGGCCTCAAAGTACCTATTTCTCTATCTATCACTTGGTAGTGAATTTAGGTCATTTAGTCTAGATTTGGGGAACATATATTTCAGTAGTATGGAAATATTGATTGAGTTTGGTGCTTGTCTTTTCATTGTATCTATTTTCAATGTTTAGAACTTAGTGACATCACCATTATCATTTTGGTACTAGTTGTTTTGTATGCAATAGACTTGATATATACTCTTTTCCATTCCTAGTAGAGTAGTGCAAAGGTTTCAGCATGTTTACACCAAATATATTTGTCAATTTTAAAAGGTATGGGGCCACATGAAAAACAGGGTTAAAATCTCATATTTTTTCAATGTTTTGCAAAATTTGTCTTTCCTATGCCACCTAACCCCACTATCCCCAATATCTGAGATTTCTCCCTTTGTTGTTGCTGCAACAGGACTATCTCTTCAAAATCTTGAAGCCTAAAATTCAAGCCTGTTGGATAGTTGGCCATGGGGAACTTTGGCCTTTTCACTATTTCCGACAGACATTTAACCACCTTATCTAGCAGCTCCATCTCCAACTCCTTGCTAGCTATTCAAAAGAAAATAAATATAACAGTGAGAAACAAACGTCTATGTCTATTTATCAAACATAAAATACTATCATTGATAGTGAAGGTTGAGTTTTCACCCAGTATTGCACGCCTCTAACTCAAAACCACTAACGTCTGCAACATGAAAAAGTGAATTTCTCCAATCTTCAATAGTCTTGGAGTCAAATCGTGGCTTCTCTTCATTAGTTTGAGACACTAGATATCCACCATTCTAGGAGATGCATTGGGATGATCTTTTGCTTGGATATGTGATCATGTGTTTGGCACTAGACTCTAATTCGTTAGCATGAAATAGGTTCGAGAGGGGTGTTATGGAAATATGATTGATTCTCCTCTGAACATCTCAAATCTGCATAAATCTACGCATAGGTATAATACCAAGCCATGATATTTGTAGCTTGGGTCTTTGAGAAGTATGAGGCATGAAATTGGCATTATTTAGTTTAATCCCACACCAACATTTACTCATGAATTGATGAAACCAGAGCTCATGGGAATTTACTGCATTGTCATCCATTTGAATTCACTTATTCCATGTGTGGTTAACTATATTGGAGGGTTAAACACAATTATGAGTTTTTATACCCTCTCTGCCACCAATTCTCTACATTATTTTATGTCTTTTCATTTTCCAAGCATATTTCAGGGTTCTTTATTTCATATTGGTGCTCTTCTAAGGCAACACACCATATCACTTCATCTACCATAATAATTCTTTGGCCTTCGATTAGTAGTTTCCATGCATGCTTAATATGCTTCATATGCATTGCTTTTCAAATGTTGATTTCACAGTTTAATATAAACTCGTGATAATTTATTTAAATATTTTGTATACAAAATGATGCTTGTTTGTTAGCAACACTGTTTATTTTTTGAGCACCATATATGGAACCTCGTTGGTTTCAATCCATAATTGCAGAGAGTCAACCAACCAGACTTTCATTTAATTTTCTAAAATCTCTCACTTTAATCCAACTTCCGAATGTTGTTATATAAATGATCGAACAGACACTAACTATGGCAACAAACTATCTTGAGGCATTATCTGGGCAGCAAATCATCCCTGAGACATTATCTGAGGCATTGGCCTATCTCTAAGGCATTATCTATAGCAGCACATTAAATCTGAGGCTTCACTGTGGCAGCAATATGTCTATGAAGCAATTTTGAGATACAAAGATACCTCTGAGGCACTGTTGATGACAATAGATCATCCCTGAGGTATCAATTGTGGTAGCGAACCACCTATAAGGGATTGTTTGTGGCAACCAATCACCCCTAAGGTTTTTATGTGGCAGTAAATCATCTTGAGGTATGGTTTGGGGTTTTTAGGCAAGCAAGGTCTAGTTTGGAATTGATTGTCGCTGCAATGAGATAGTGAAGTAATGTTTATAGGTAGCAAGGAGATATTGTACAGAGATTACTTTGCATTATGCGACAACAATTTAAGATAGTGCATTACCCTTTGTAATATAATCCAGAGAACTCCTCAATGAAATTAGTATTACATGCATAGAAGTTTAAACCAACACATTTTAGAATAATTTTATGGTTTTACACGTTTTCATATATTTCAAAATTTATTTATGTAATGATCCTAACTAGTGTCCACAAACTTTTCTTAGCAGATTTCTATTACATTATTCTATACAAAATGGCAGACCAGGTATTTATGTTGCTTTTGGTATTTGTATTATTTATGTTGTTGATGTAGCTAGAGGTTGGATTTTTTTTTAGAAATAACTTTAAAATGATACTTCAAAAGTTTGTTTGTGACTAATTAAATGCTTGTTGGAACACTCTGATAAGCTTGCCTCAAAGTGTTGGACAGATCTTCAATGCTCACTCAACACATATTTGGTGTTACCGATTCTATTTTCTTATCGGTTTTTTGATCAAGGTTTTCTTATTTTTATGTTATTATGTGTTTTTTTAAGAATGTACCCATGGGTGTTACCGATGCTACTATGGGGGGTTCAATGATATTCACTACTTTTATGGAAATGTTAACAAATGCACAAGGGCAATACGCTGCTATGATGATGCATGAGGTAAGCTTCAATATTGTCTTTTATATGTTCAATTATCTTATATTCCTTATTATATTATGCTAATTTATGTTTGTGGAATGAGGCAATCGCTAAAGCTGTCATTCCAACCCCTATAACACCTTATAAAACATCTAAGGTAATGATAGTGGTAAAACTTGATCAATATTTTTGTGGGTTTAGTTAACTTATTTCACTATATATATTTATTAATATTTGTGTTTTTACTAAGCGTGCATTTTGTTGGCATGCAGGATTCATCTATGCCCCTCAATACAACCAATGTTGGCATGCAGGGATCATTAATGCCCCCATATACATCTAATGTTATGCAAGATGTAAGATTCAACCATTTATTTATGTGAGTTTGATTATGTTATTTGTTGAGAAATCTAGGGCATATATTTAATAAAGTTTTTGCACAACAACTCCATGATTTATGAGGTGTTACGAAGAGCTACATCATGCCTTCAAATGGATCACCCCATTTTTTTTTTTCTTCTTGTACATACAATACTATTTTAACAAGTAACCCAAGCAATATGTTATTCCAAAACATGATGTCAAGTTACTTTTTTAAGGTTTTTATGTAATCAAGAGGCCTTTTTAGGGTTTCTTAAATTCAAACATTAGATCATACTCTTTTCCCTTTATGTCATTCTAGAGTTTATCCCATGCCCTATAAATCAAATCATAGGGAACAAATACCTTAAGATTAAGGTTTCTAAATACTAGGGTATTTCTTAAAATATAAACCCATAAATTCAACCCTACTACATCTTATGATGGACCCTTTAAAAGAAAATTACTATACATACCTCATGGACACCTATCTATACTAATTAGTATTTTGGTTGCCATGATTATTTGCAACTTTACTATACATTTCATTGATCATTTGCCACCTTCATGACCTTCTTTTAATGATTCTTCAGAGATATTTTCATTCTATAATGGGACTTGCTTCTTCATGTGTTCATGAAACCCATGCCTCAGTCATAACAAAAATAATCTTCTTTTTCCTTTTTTTACATAAATTACATAGAATTGTGATTAGATATGTCATTATGAAGACCGAACCTAGTTACATATTTCAACATTATTCATTTGTTATTCCATCTTATTATTTATATTTGTGCCTTGCAGGATGTTTCTAGGGTGACTCCAACAAGTATATAATCTGTTGGTATAGAGGGTCATGTTATGCCATCTACACCTAGACCAGAACCCCATAACATGCCCTTTACACAATTTGTTGGTATAGAGGGTCATGTTATGCCATCTACACCTAGAGCAGAACCCCATAACATGCCCTCTACATCAAATGTGGGTCTAGTCAGCATTCTCCCACCAGGACCAGAACAAGTTTCTTTGAGGAGTCTTATAGACTCACAAACAAGAATGTTAAGGCTCCTACCAGATATTCCTGCAAATGTTCAAATCAGACAAGAAATAATTGAACAAATTCAGTTATGGGAAATGTCATTGTTGGAGAGTGTAGCTCCTGTAAGAGATCAATAGGTAAAATTATTTTACTTTTTTTCTAATTTCATTTGTTATGTTTAGGATCATTATTTTAGATATGAAAAATAGTTTCATATTTTGGTTGGGTTCTTAATAGTTCCACAATTTCATTGTAAATGCAAGAAGTAAGTGACACATTGCCTAATGTATCTATAAGGGAACCTTCCTCAATCTCCAAGACTATAACAATATCATCGGTGACCACAAAAGGAATGCAAGAAGTTACAATCTTGCTCACTTAAGAAGGAAACGTCTTGAAGGATGAAACAGGGCTGAAATTTAATCACTTTATTTTTCGTCGTGCAGAATAATTATTTGGAAATACCATCCAAATGGATTGGAGGAGACAAGCCAATGCCAAAAAAGAGGAACTATTTAAAGATGTAGTAATCGCATTTGGTAATCCTAGATTTGATAAGGAACTTATTTTACAGATTGCAAGTAAATACATGCACTCAAAGAGGTCCAATTTAAGGACAAAGTTGACAAAAAACTTGATGTATCCACGTCCAGCTTGGATCACAGACCAAGTGACATGGGATGAACTTATGAAAGATGCCAAGGTTAAGAGGAAATTCCTCAAAAATCCAAACTATACGCCATCTGCACAAGGAGGAGTTAAGAGACACCTACGAGATATAAGAAAAGCAACCCAAGCTAGGGTGTCAAAATTTGGATCTCACAAATTAGGCTCTGGTGGATATAATAGTATCTGTGGTGGTATGATAAGTGACATTTCCCTCTATTATATTTTCTATTTTAGGCAAAGTAACCATGGTCACGTTGAGTTAATTGTATCTTATTAGTTATTTTACCTTATAGATATGATTCTCTTTGTTAATGTAGGTTCACCAGTTTCAAAAGGAAGCTTTAGAGGAAGACCTAAAATATGTTGTATTACATGGTTCCCAAGGTCTTCGCCAACAAATGATAAATCGAGGGGAAAAATAATTACTGGTTATGGATCCGAGGTTAGTTGTTTATAATATTATATGAATAATGCAATAAATCAATTGGAGGTTTTAATGTTATTATAACAAGTTAAAGTGTGTTGTGTATAGGAATCAGGTGAATCATCTGGGAGTGAGCATGGGGAGGCGATACAAGCACATGATGATTTTCTTGTTGCACAAAATCATCCAATAGTCATTCCTGAACCTTGGCAGGAAACCATTATTGAATTTCAGCGAATGGGAGACAGAAATAATGAGGAGGGTGTTCAATGTGATGAGCATTCCACACCCACAATTAATGTAGTGCCTCCCAAAAAGAGGACAAAAAGGATTGATATGTGTTAAATTTTAATAACTTGAACGTGCATCGCTCTAGCTTCTAAGGAGCGCACTAGGTTGTGAGGGTCCAAACATAAACTAATTATGTGTGCAACAAAACAAATTTTGAAGATACTTTGTTTTTCTGATGAGTACTTACATATTATGAGCGTCACTAAGAGTATTGCAGGTCCTAACTTGTATTATTTGTTTGATTATGATCAATTTGATATGCTTATATTTGTGTTGTATGTAGATGACCTGGTCCTAAAAGTTAGCTAATAAAATTCTATGCCATGGTGCAAGAAGAAACTGGCAAGTGAAGTTGACATGAAGGACATACACCTCATGTGTTATTTCTTGGTGTTGGAGGTTTGGCTGAGTTGAGGTGAGGTGGTCCTCGAATAGGGGTAAGTAAGCAATTGAGATTATGAAGAAGTTTCAGATAATGGACAGTAAACCATAGGCTACTTTTATGATACATATTTTGAAGTTATCAGTAGATTAAGATTCAAATTTGGTTGATTCATCAACGTACAAAAAGTATATAGGTTCCCTAACATATCTGGTAGAGTTTAGTAGTCAAATTGCTGTGTGCATGAGATCACTTGTCTCACAAACAAGGGGGGCTCAGACACCAATTTATTGTCCAGCTTGGCTACTAATATATGGTTGAGTTGAGGTTGTTGCAAATATGCTCCATGGTTATGCGAGGTACTTAAAGGGCACACTGGCATAGTGCTTTGAGCTGTTGCATGCTTTAGTGGATTTTGACAGGGCCAGAGATGGAGGTGGCAGGAAGAGTGATTCATGGTTTTGTTTCAGCTTGGGTTCAAATATAATATCTTTGTTAGGATGGGACACCCATGTGTGCAAGTTGAATAAGTCCCTTTATGGGCTAAAGTAGCCTCTTGTACTTGGTACTCATGGATTTATGAGTACTTACAGATTATGGGCATGACTAAGACCGTTGCAAGTCCTAAATTTTATTATTTGTTTGATTATGATAAATTTCATATGCTTATATTTGTGTTGTATGTAGATTACCTGGTCCTAACAGTTAGTTTAAAAAACTCTATCCCATGGTGCAATAAGAAACTAGCAAGTGAAGTTGACATGTATTATTTCTTGGCCTTGGAGGTTTGGCTGAGTTGAGGTGAGCTGGTCCTTGAACACGGGTAAGTAAGCAATTGAGATTTTGAAGAAGTTTTGGATAATGGATAATAAACCCTAGGCTACTTTTATGATACATATTTTGAAGTTTTCAGTAGATTCAGATTCAGATTTGGTTGATTTGTCAATGTACAAAAAGTAGATAGCTTCCCTAACATGTATGGTAGACTTTAGCAGTCAAATTGCTATGTGGATGAGATCCCAATACACTGTCCTAGTCATCCCAGATGTATAATGCACAGTTGTACTGTTGTAACACTAACATAGGCACCAAAAGCTATGCTACTAGAAAGGATTAAAAGTAAAGTAGGATGCTAAGACCTTAATGTCTTTGCATGTCAAACACTATGCTGATACTTATTTCATTATTTACTTTTTAACCATCATATGCTGACCATTTTCGATGATGCTAAATTGAATGCTCTTTTTCCTATTTCCTAGGGCATATTACTAGAGATCCTAGAAGAGTTACTGGCTGCCAGGAAAAGAGCCAAGGCAGACCTAAAGGTGGTGAACTAAGTGCTTCCTATGTTCATGTTACATGCTTGTATTTTTTCCACTTAGCATCTCAGTTTTTAACTTCCTCTAATCTTGTTTAGGAGGCTAAAGATCCTTTTGAAAAGGTTGTCTTGGATGGCCGACAATTGGCTTTGAAGGTAATTATAGCTTTGTCAAGTCTGTATTAATTATGGCTTGGACATGGAATAAAAGTAAAACTAGGTATGATGGTGAAACGCATAAAATAGTTTTGACTGTGTGCACTTGCAGATCAGTGTGAATTCAATTTATGGGTTCACTGGTGCCACTGTTGGGCACTTGCCCTGTTTGGAGATTTTGTCGAGTGTGACGAGCTATGGTAATTTGTTGGGTCCCTATAATACTAGTGATTATTGTTTGGTCAATTTAGTGTGATCTAAATTGCTATTTATATTTTCAACCCGGGGTTCGTAGACTGACGAAGTGAGGTGTACTATATGTACTTAGATAACCATTTTCTTAAGTTTTTGTCGTTTTAAGCTTTTTAGTTTGTTTTTGGATTTTATTATTTTCTTAATGTGTGGTGATGAAAGTGAAGTGTGAAGTGTGTGGAGTGTGAATGGTTATGATTTCTATGCTTGAAAAATTCTCAAAAGAAAGCTTTACAATAACTGAAATGAAACCAATCAAAAAGCGAACTAATGGCAATGGCCCAGTATCCTTGCTGCTAAAAATGAAAAGAAAGCAAAAAAATTTGGAAAACAACTCAAACTAAAGTAAAGCAGCTAACTCACACTACTTGAGCTTTTTGAATCCTTTTCCCCTTGGCTCAATCTACCTTGGGGAAGTAATCATGAGCATAACAAGCAATATGATATTAACTGTTAGAGAAAATAAATTGCATAAGGAAACTAATCACACTACTTGGATTCTTCAAATCCTTTACCCCTTAGCTCAATCTACCTTGGGGAAGTAATTATGAACATAACAAGCAATATGATAACTAAATATAAAATGAAATTAATCACACTACTTAGACTCCTTTAGTTCTTTACCATTCAGCTCAATCTACTTTATGGAAAACAACTATGAGTAAGTAATATGACACTTAAATCACACCACCGTTAGTGATCTTCTGATCCCCTGCTGATATAGTCATTGACCACAGAAAGAAATCATAAAATTATTAAGTAGTATGACATCTAATTTAGCAGAAAAAGAAATAAACAAATAACAATTGGAAAAGGATAATGCTGAATGTAAATTGCAGAAAATAAAGGTTAGTAGGTAGGACAAGATGATCACATATGCCAAAAGTTATTAAAGAAAATAAAAGATTTCCGGGGCTGCCTAAAAAGACCTGCAAAAAACATTGATCAGTTCATAAAGACAAAGATATAAACAACAGAAATCATAAAGCAAAACATCTTATGTACAAACTAATGACAAAATAAAAGCATAAAGAAACTAAACAAATACTTTATAGGGCTTCGGTATGCAGGTGCCCTCTGCCACTTCAGCCAATGAAATGATCACAAAACTATCTTCAGAAAGGTCTACTCATGTATTCAAATCAGCAACATGTAAAATAGTGGGGTGGTATAACCAACAACGTGCGGAAATTACATAATAGCTCAGAAACTCTATGCATCAAAAGTCCCTTTACAGCGTTTGAAAATGCGTTATTTATAATGTAAAAGTCCTACAGCTAACTAATCAACTACTTAGGCTATTAACTGCATGCCATGGACACGTAGATCTCATGAGACGAGATCTAGTTAACTGTCGTTATGCTTCTTAATCCTAGAGTGGTGGGCTGTTAGATTCGTTGTTCAAAAATGATCCTCAGGTGCGTTGGAGCCTCCGTGAGCTGGGAACTAGGCCATGTATCATTCACGTGCCTTTAACAGTAATGTGCCACCGCTGGACTCTTCGGTTGGCCACGTCTTTGACTTTGGTTGACCACGGCTTCAAAATGATGATTTGGCTAGTTTAAAGGGACACAATCCATGTACATGCCATATGGAGCTTCCCCATATGGCCCGTTCCTTCAGAAGACACCTGGAGCACAGCCTTTAACAAAATGGCTGCGGAATCTTGTGTAGGCTGTGGAAACATGTGCTGGCTGCGGAAACTGACAAGTTTCCACAGCTGCATGAACAAAAGACTAAACCAAACAACAGACATCAGTATAGTTAGAAAACCATATAAACAGTCCTTTTTAAACTATAATGCAATGATTTAACCACTGGATGAGTGAAGTGAGTCGAGTATGAGGGTTAAGAGGGTGTGTAGGAAGGTGCAAGGTTGAGGCTCAACATAACCCCACTATGAAGGTGTTGCATGTCCTCATGCAACCAAAACTGTGTGATTTCCATTTTAATCTACATGCTCCGAGGCCTCTGCAAGGACATCTAGTCCTCTTTCCTTTTTCCTTGATGCCATTGACATCATCATCCTTGGTTTTCTAACCAGACATTTAAACTTGAGATTAATTAGAGCCCTGCTTAGCTTCTTGCATCTCTTTTTCAGTCTTCTATTCTTCTTCTGCCACAGTCCTAAATGGAGCATGGTATTGTCATGGACCATTTTGTCCACTTTACCTTGCTCTTTGAGTGTTTCATTTTCTTGTATTATGTGCCTATTTAGGACTTCCAGTTCAAACACTTCTTGTTTTAGAGACTGAACCTGGTCATCAAGTGGCAAAGAAGTGTTAGGCCCTGCAGCTAATTGCTCTAGAGATTCCAGGTAATTGTACACCTCCTACTCGTTAGGATCCACATCAGGTGATTTTCTTTGTTTGAACTCAAAATCTTGTGGAGGAGGACTGCCTGCTCCTTCTTGCCGAAAAGGACTTTCCTCTCGTGGAGGGCTTATGTCAAGGCTTGGTTGTTCTGGTGATTTCTCAAGTATTTCTTCACTCAAGTCAATGATGTGGGACTGCTCTCCCATTGTTTTCTTCCATTTTCCTTTTAACCGAGAGCTTCTTCTCAAGGATGAACTCACAACTGTCTTCTCTGCACTTTGTTTCCCTTTTTGTTGTTTCTTAGCCAAGGCAGCGGCTTTGAGATCCTCTAGCCTTTCTGATAAAGGCTGGTATTCCTATTCCAATGATTTTTCAGGTGATGGAGAGATTTCTTGAATGATTACTTTGCCCTTCTCCTTCTTTTGTTTCTTGTTCTTGGGCTAGTCTTCTTCCTCTTTATGGGCAGTCTCTTTAATTTCTTTAAGAGGGGAGTCTTGAGCTGTAGCATTTTTATCCCTCCTCCTACTTTTTCTTAGGATTTTTGATGGACTACTTGCAGAGGCTTCAGTTGGCTCTTGGAAGTAGTTCTTTGTTAGAAATTGGTCCCAAGTATCCTTGGATTTCTTTAACTGCTCCTCAATTAGAATTCTTATGAGCCCGTGGTGATAGAGATGGGGCTCAATGTTTCCCACATGCTTTTGAACCGTGATGCTCATTTTCTTTAAACTTGCTAACAGAAAATGTGGTAAATTGATCACATGTCCATCCATAAAATTCATCATTAACCTCACATGGTACATGTACATGGAGCCAAAACGGCCCTCACATGTAATAAATTTGTGTATAACCAACAACAAACCAGACCATTCTTCTTTCAATACATTGACAGGGATACCTCGGGTGAAAACTGTGGTATCCATACCTTGATTGCGCAGCATCGTTCTCCAGACTTGGTCATCTACGCTCCTATTTTTGAACCATCTTTCTCCATCTAGAGGCAGGCCTGTAGCTGCTGCAATTGTAGCCTCGGTCACCGCAAAATTTAAATCTCCCACCTCTATTGTATGTCCGTTAAAGGACCTTGCAAAGGTCTTAGTTACTTCCTTATTATACCCTTTGAATTTTTGGATAAACCGGAGCCATTTGGCTTTCTTTAACAACTCCTTAACTTGGGGATAACCTTCCAAGTACTTTGATCCTTCTGGCATGGCTCTCAGCAGTTTTCCCATTCTCTCGGCCTTAAATTCACTGAGGGTTTTTATCTACGTATGAGGGTTTAAGGAGGAGTAGCTCTGTGACAGAGTTTTTAGGAGAAACTAAAGTAGCTGTAATCGAGGTTTGGAACGGCTGCAGTGGCTGTAGTCACAACATCAAGCAAAGCGTATTGACTGCAAGTAGAGGGAATGCTCCGATCACAGGAAGAATAACAAGTGAGCAGGGGTGACCGTGATTGAACTTTGTTACGGCATGAGTGGAGTAACGGCTTGATTTTCCCAAGTTTTAGGTGACTGCATGTGAGGTTTACACGTCTCAAGTAGACGACTGCGGGAATTATGGCTTGTAAGAGCCGTAATACAATAGGTCACGTCTAGGAGTACGAGTCATAAATAGAAGTAGAGTCATTTTTGAGTTTGAACTCGGGTAATCATAAGACCGTTAGGGTGAGTGAATGCAAGGTGTATGGGATGGTATTACGGAATAGGAATGGTAGTGGGTGGTTAATTTAATCATTACACATAGAAGAACTGATTATGGGTTAATAACTATAGATAATGATGACTTGAAGTGCTGTTTGATAGAGATTTTTGATCATACCTTTGGACACTTGTCATCTTTTGCTTAAAATTTGTAACCAGTTGCTTCTTCTTGATATTTTGATGATGCCCTGTGTCCTTAGCTCACGTACACCTGCATTGCATGCTTTTTGCACTAATAGTTGATTTTATTTTGAAACAGAGTGATGCTGGTTGCGGAAATCGTTTCTAGCTGTGGAAACAGGTTCCAGTTGCGGAAACGGTGGCTAGCTGCGGAAACTGAAATAACACCCCCTGATCTGCACAAAGATAGTTTAGAGGAAAATAGCTTAATGAAAAGTAGTCCTGAGCAGGGGACTTTATTGATGAAATGGAATGGAATGAAAAAGGAGTGAGAATGATGATGAAAATGGAATGAAAGTGGAATGAAATGGAATGAGTGGATGAGATGGAATGAAGATGGAAAGAACATGAGAGGAGATTTTTTTTTTTTTGGAAAATATGGAGTGTCAGGCCCTGATCACCCATATTTTCGTATAAACGCCACCATGATTGGTTTAGGCATACATTTTTTTCTTTCTTTTTTTTTTTTTTTTTCTTTTTTTTCTTTTTCTTTTTTTTTTCTTTTTTTTTTTTAGAAACCACAATAAACCAAGATTAGGCTGATGGGGGAGAAGGATTCTTCTCCACCAGCCTTATTGCAGAATTTTCTTGAAATATTTTGACAAACTTCTTCTCTGGAAAGTGGCTTATGATAAACTTTCAGTCGGTGGTCATTCACAATAAGAGGAGTCTGAGATTCAGCAATGGTCTTGATTCTTACCGCTCCATTGTCAAAGACTTTATCAATCTCATATGACCCAAGCCAATGAGTCTGAAACTTTCCTTTGAAGTCTTTAAACTTGGAATCAAACAGTAAGGCCCAATCTCCTTTTTGAAACTTTCTCTCTTTAATAAATCTGTCATGCCACTTAGCTCTTTGATGTTGAACTAGATCAGTTCTTAGGATCGCATCTTGTCTGATCTCATCTAGCTCATTCAATTGCTCCATTCTGTGCTTTTGGGCTTCTGATAGATTCATCCCCAACTGAACTGCCATCTTGAAGGTCTTGACTTGAAACTCAATGGGGAGCAAGACTTCTTTCCCATAAACAAGTTCATAGGGAGAATGTCATGTTGTGTTCCTCCATGTAGTTATGTAGGCCCATAAGGCTTCAGGAAGCCTTTCTGCCCAATCTCTTCTATGGAAATGAACAGTCTTGGTGATGATGCTCTCAAGAACTTTATTTGTAGATTCCACTTGACCATTTGCTTACGGATGGTAAGGAGTAGATTTTCTATGCTTGATTTTATATTCTTGCATCAGCTTCTCCCTCAAGTTAGATGTAAATTGACTTCCCTGATCTGTCACAATTTCTCTTGGGACACCAAAACGAGTAAAAATATCCTCAAAAATAAATTGAGCAATTGAATTTTCAGTGGCAGAAGACAATGCCTTGGCTTCTACCCATTTAGTGACATAATCAGTGCAAACCAATATATATTATTTTGTCTAGATGGTGGATTAATTGGTCCAACGAAATCTAAAGCCCATTTTTCAAAGGGTTCGATGAGTACCTGTGGTTGTAGTGGCATTTCATTTGAAAGAGTCGGTCTCCCAACTCTCTGGTAGCTGTCACATCTTCTGACATATTGTTTTTCATCTTTAAAGAGAGAAGGCCAATAATATCCTAAAGAGAGGATTTTATAGGCCGTCCTCTTGTCAGCAAAGTGTCTGCTGCAAGGTTCATCATGACATGCCTTGAGGATGTCAGGCATTTCATCTTCCCAAACACTTATCCTGATCACACAATCTAGCCCTATTTTAAACAATTAATTAGAAATCCATGAATAATGTGAACTCTCCTGAATAATTTTCCTTTTTTCATTAGGAAATAAGTGTGGAGGTAGCTTCCCTATAACCAAGTAGTTAGCAATATCTGCATACCAAGGAACCTTAGTAGTTACTGCAAACAAATATTCATCTGGAAACGTATCCTCTACAGGAGAATCTTCGTTAGTATTTTGGATTCTAGACAAGAAATCAGCTACTGTATTTTGTTTCCCTGTCTATCCAACACAGTAATATTGAATTCTTGTAAAAGGAAAAGCCATCTTGTAACTCTGCCATTAGTAACAGGTTTTTTCATGAGATATCTAACTGCAGAATGATCAGTATGGACAAAAGTTTCATAGCCTGTTATATAATGTCTAAACTTGTTGATTGCATGAACAACAACTAAGAACTCTTTCTCAGTCACAGTATAATTTAACTCAGTGGGAGTCAAATTTTTACTAGTGTAGTAAATGGCATAAGGAACTAAATCCTTTTGACCCCACACAGCTCCTAGAGCTGTATCTGAAGCATCTGTAGAAATATGGAAAGGAAGTTTCCAATTTGGCCCTCTCAAAATGGGTGCTTCAGATATTCTTGTTTTCAAAGTTTCAAATGCAGATTGACAATCAGGATCCCATTTGAATTCACAGTCTTTGTGAGTAATTTAAAGAGAGGAGATGCTATTTTGGTGAAGTTTTCAATAAATCTTCTATAATAACCAGTAAACCCAAGAAAACTTCTAACATCTTTTTGACAATTTGGAATCGGTAGCTTGGAGATGACTTCAACTTTTGATCTATCAACCTTAATTCCATCTCCTGAAATATGGTGACCCAAAACAATCCCTTCAGTAAACATCACAAAACATTTCTCATGACTTAATGAAAGGTTTGTCTCCTTACACCTAATAAGAACCTTTTCCAAATTTTCTAATGCCTTCTCAAATGAATCACCATAAACTGTAAAATCATCCATATAAACCTCTACACAATCATGAATTAGATCAGAAAAGATTCCTAGTACTGCCCTTTGGAATGTTGCGGGTGCATTACATAATCCAAAAGGGAGTACTCGGTAGGCG
>APFE031737385.1:0-26013 GCA_000404065.3 Pinus taeda
ATTACACAACTGGAGGATTATAAGGACTTCAATGGGCATTTGGAAAACACATTGAAGAGAGATCAAGACATCGAATTTCTCATAGAGGGTAGGGCAACAGTTGCTAGAGAAGTGATCGAGGAGATTTCTTGCAGTGAGGGGTAGGGATAGTAGACTGAAGGAAGTTTTCCAGATCCGGGGAGTGCAAGGCAGAGAAGGCAAAGAGTAGTTTAGTGAGGCAGCGCAGAGCTTTAGAGGGAGTTCGAATTCCAACTGGGAGAGACGAGATTTAGTGGCAGAAGTCGGGGTTGAGACTAGAAGGAGGTCAAGAAAGGGATTGACGTAGAGCCCAGCCAGAGTAACACAGTTCTGCGTAGGGTTGACGTAGACACTGTGTAGAGGCAGTGTGGGGCCAGTGAGCAAGCCCCAGATCAGAGTCGAATCTCCCAAAACAATGTGAGATCTCTCTCACTAACCTTTTTGCTAGTTTTTATCTGTATCAGATAGCCAGTTGGGCATCCAACGAATTGTATTCATATTTACTACTGCATAATAATACAAACCCTTAGCTGCTGCACCGATTTTCCCGCATTGGGTTTTTCTGGGGACATTTGTCCAAAAATAAAGGTGTCACTTGTGTTGTATACTGCTTTCTTGCTCTGTTCTTTTTTCCTCTTATAATTTTAAGTAGTGAAGGCTGCAGTTGTATTTACTTCAATATTTACAGTAGAACACAGTAAATAACTTGCATGGATTAACAAGTAGGAGAAGTAATATCAGTTTATTGTAGTAGTGATTTGGGCTTTCTCGAATTTTCACATCTGCTTATTGGGACCAATGTTTCTCTTGCTTTGTTGATCAGCTGCTGCTTTGGAAACTCGATCTTCTAGCTCTCGGGGCTCCCACTCTGGCTCCTGCCTCTGAAACATGACTTCTCCTTAGCAAATATGGATCTCCCTCTAAAGCTCTGCGTTGTCTCTCTGCACTTCTTCAGCCTCTTTGTGGAGTATGCTATCTTTCTGCTATGCACTCACCAGATTGGAAAAACTTCCTTTCGACCTTTACTATTCCCGCCCCTCTCTCATTGCTTCGAAACTACTGAATCACCTCTGACAACTCACAGTTGCTACTTTGGAGTTCGATTTCCTAGCAATATCAAATTCGTTGCTCCTCAGTTATGTTCTCGAACCCTCATCGAATTTCTTATTATAATCTCTCGTTGAGGCTTCAACGACGAAGATTAAAACATAATTGATGGCTAAGATTAACTAGAAATCGGTCCACGTCTTCTTTTAGAAGATTCACACCATGAGTTAATTTAATACCCTTTAATTAACCAGATTTCAGAAGTTTAGACATAGGAATTATTTAAAAAAAGTTAATTATTTTAATTAAGTCGTCTCTAGGTGGAATTTCTAGAAAAGGTTTCTGGGTTTTGGAGAATACATGTATTCTAGCCTCTCCACAAAGTTTCGTGGCTAGAACACATCCAATGCTACAAAAATCAACACTTCCTCTTAGCGAGGAATGTGTTTTAGCGTTGCAACCCACTGAAGCAACACCCTCTCTCTGTAACACGTCCTGTTACATTGTTGATGTCTGGCTCTGCTCAATTACTGTGCAACTCAGATTGCTGCATCTATGCTGTTGTTGGCCCCGCTGAACTACTGCCAACACTGCAACCCTCTCCAACTGTTGCTACTGCAACTGCAACAACTACAACGGAAAAACATCCAAAGTACTGAACCAATTGTGGTCAGTATGATGCATTTGTCAACCGAGTCCTGACTGTTGCTAGACTTTGCGCTGCCATGAAAGCCTTTGCGCTGCCGCTGACTCTACTCTGTGCCAATTGCACTGTCGCGAACTCTACTCTATGCTACTCAGTATTTGACCGCTACTAGCTACTGCACTTGTCACTCTGGCACTTGATTGCACCAACTGCCATTGGTTCATCCTGCGACTGCATAATATGGGCTCTCGTAGAAAGGTATTGGTTCATGAGGTGGACATCCTCAAGAATCCTGCCCATCCTGTAGCTCTCTGGGGCTACAACTCCAAATCACCCCACCTCACCCCTGGAGGTATTTTGGTGATCATGGCAAACTCGTCCTCCAATTTGGAGGACAACTTGTCGATATCTGCGGATGTAGCCTGTTGATCCTACTTCCCCTCTTTGTCCTTCTTTCTGAGAAGACATTGAGTGTTGTAGTGGCCAAGCTCATCACATCTTAAGCATCTCACTTTGGAAATGTTCTTCTTCATCCTATGCTGCTCCTGCTGCCCCTGTGATGTGAGGGTTGCATTCTCGTCTTCCTTTACTTGCTTCGCCCCATTGTTGCTGCTGCTACAACCTAAGTCACCATGTCCGACGAACAAAAATGCTTTGGGTTCGAAGTTCATCGAGCTTAAACACATATTGAATAAATTTGTTTTGGTTTGCTGAACATAAACCCAAACCCGATTCTGAATGTGAACATAAAAAGAATTGCTTTAAATTCGAATAAATCCGGCTTATGTTCGGGTTATGTTGTCGGTTGATAATTTAAATAAATTGAAAATTGAAACCCTATGCATCTAATGGCACTCGCAGTCTCACATTCCATTGTCAACACTTGTCACCTGTGTCCACACTCCATTGAACACCCTCAACCCCTGTCCCCTGTAAATCGAAAAGCCATCAAAATAAATGTCAAAGGAGCATTTTACTGAGTCAATTTGACAACGCTTAATATGATATGAGTGGGTTGTCATAATATTAATTTTAGTTATGTTCTATGCTAGAGCAATTTATTTAAATTTTCACAGTTAGCAATCACATCAGCATTAAGATAAACTGCAGATAGAACATAAATGTAAATCGCAGAAGACAAGCCAAGACAAGAGGACACAAGATGTGGCGCTAGCCAGGGACAAGCCCCACAATGTGGGGAAACCCTTGATCAATTCTTCTTTTATGTTATTCAAAGTTCAACAGAGAAAGAGAGAGAGAGAGAGAGATAGTACATTTACAGTAGAAGTCAACACTTTGACTTTTGATATCTGCATGAGATCAATTGAAGACATATTGCTTCAACTGATCCTCTAAAGTGACTTCTTCACCTATCATAGTGCTGCATCTCGTCCATTTCCTGCGCCTTACCGTGTAGCACCATCATGCTGCTCATGATCACTATGCTGCCCATACATCATGTTGTCCATGATCTCATACATCATGCTACCCATGCATCATGCTGCCCATGATCTCATACATCATGCTGTCCATGATCATTATGCTTCATGCTGCCCATGATCTCATACATCATGATGCCCATGATCTCATCTATCACGCTGCCCATGATCTCATCTATCATGCTGCCCATGATCATTATGCTTCATGCTGCCCATGATCTCATCTATCATGCTGCCCATTCATCATGTTGCCCAGATCATGATAACGCTGTTGAAGGATTTCATAGATCCTCTTTGCCACAGGAATTTACTGCGGCTCTATGCATTGAATGAAACTTCATGTCTTGACCTAATTCATAGATCACAGCCGCGTCCTTATCCCACTGAATATGATTGTACCTAATACATCTTCTTTGCCTGCGTAGTGTCTCCTTTGCTTGCGTATAAGGTATCTTCATTTACCAGCGTATATGTCTCCATTTACTGTGAATAAGGTGTTTGTGCATATGTCTCCATTTACAGCGGAATATCCTCATGATGAGCGTGTATTTTCTCTTCATGAACTGTATATAGGTCTTTATGATTAGCGTAAGAATGTTCCATTTACTGCGGATAAGGTAACTCCATTACAGCATGTATATATCTCTATTGCTGTGAATATATATTGCCATTGTTGCATGTATGTATCTCCATTTCAGCGTTTTATGTCTGCGTATAGATGTCTCCATAGACATGATTAGGGCATCATGTTGACTGTGACTAGGGCTTCATCTACAGCTAGGGCATTATACTTGGCCCAACGTATCTTCATTAGTGTCTCTCCTTCACCAAAAACCCAAGACGTGGAGAGGAGGACATCACATGAAGAGTGTGTAAAAAGGACTTCAAATCCTCTTCTATTTATACTAAAACGTGGATGATGAATAGACACGTCTATTGGGCTTCTGAGCCTACTCAAGTTGCTGGTCGGCTTGATAATAATTCCATAATCAAAATAAATTCATATCTCCATAAATACTTATCAGAATCGGATGATCTTTAGATCAATTCTACACCTTTCGATGAGAGGGATCCAATAAAAATATCAGCTGCCATAAATAAGATGACCCACATGGAGTTTGGCCCTAGTTGTCAATTTTAACACATAACTTCACCACTGCTCTATGACATGTTACAACTCCTCTGCTGGAACTCTTATGCATGTCTTTAAATAGTGGGTATAGTGGGGTTTGTTTCAACCAAAATCACCCCTTTGTGTCGAAAATGGTTGAAGTAAAGATTTATAATTTCAGAACAATTTATTATTGAATTTAATTTCTTACTAGAACTATTGAAATTGCAAAATGATTATCATGTTTTATGGAATTATATAATAGAATCTTAGACAAAGAAAAGAAACATGAAAGTAAGGCGTTTTTTTTAATAAAACACCATATATTAATTAAAGATAAGAAAGCTTATTTTAATTTAGTTTTTAAATAAAGCCTACAATGAATATTCATAATTATTATGTAGGAAGAGGCATATTTTCACTCCTTTCATGCATGTATTAATTTTATTTATATTTATAATTAATTTTAATTAATAAATCTATTTTTATAAAGTGCACAAGTCCTAATTCTGATTCGGGATGTTGCAAAATGGCCACCCAAAGCACTTCTTCTTGTATTATTTTCATATTTGAAAAACAAATATATGCTCAACCTTTATTTATTTATTGAATAAACATTTAGTTGAATAAACACAAGAGTGAGATGTTTTAAACTCTCCTCTCTCCTCGTCGATCTCATCTCTCTCTCTATATATTATAAAATATATATAATATTTTAGTATTTCGAACTTAATGCCTAATTTTATCGTCAAAATTTTAAGTGTCGAACTTTATTCAAAATTCAAAGTCATCGAATTCGAACAAGGATACGAACGTGGTGACTTAGGCTACAACTGATGGTGCTCTTTACCAAATCTCACCTCATATCCTCCTGTTGCAGATCAGCCCACATACGATCCCATTCTGGCAGTTTTTCTTTGCCTAGGATAAAACTTGCCATTCTTTGGAAATGTTGTTCAGAGCTAACTGCACCAATTTTGTAGGCCGGGGCACTGACCCTACTGAAGACAGTTGGTCCTGGACAACCTGAAACCTAGTAAGGAAGGGGTCTATATACTCCCCTTTTTGCATCCTCGTGCATCTCAGCGTCTCCTCAAGATACACCTTCTGATGCTCGGAAGATCCTTCGTACAATGTAGCAAGTGCCTCCCACATCTATCGAGCATTATCTTTGCCAGCTATGTGGGACACCATGTGATCTCGAATCCCATCGAGAATCAGCGTCTTTGCTTTCACCATCTCCTTCTTGTACTTCTTAAGAAGATCTGCATCTGCGGGTACAACTGTTAGTTTTTGGTAGCATCAGAAGTGCTCTAGCCTTGAAAATTGGTGGAGAAGCTAAGGCACATGAGTTGTAAAGAATCCATAAACTGTTTGGTGAAATTCCACCCGGATTGTATTTTATTAAAATAATTAATATTTTTAATGGAGTTCCTAAGTCTAAACTTAGGGAAATTAAAATATTAATGGGTATTAATCAAAATATGGGTGAGATTGATCTAGAAGGTGGATCAAGTCATGTTTTAATCTTAGCCATTGATTGGAGACTTAATCTCGTTCGTTGAAGACTCAACAGGAAAAGTATAAAATGGAGGCTTGGGGTTCATTTGGAAACACACACACACATAATTGATTTGGAGATCGATTTCTGGGGCTAGGAAGCTGAGAAATTCGAACTAAGTGATCATTCAACAACAGAGGGGCAGAGAGAATCCGAGTGAGGGAATTTCTGGAGAATACTGACAGAGAGGCGGAGAGAGCTTGTAGAGAGGTAACGCAGTAGCCAGGAGAGCCAAAAAGGCCCACGTAGTCCTAACGTAGAGCTAGAAGGGTCAGCGTAGAGCAGAAATGTTGCCTGTCATGCAAAATCCAGAACTGCTGGAACAACCGAAACTGTCGGGAACTCCTGGAACAGTCGGGAGAGCTGATGCAAAGGGCAGAGAAGGTGACACAGGGCTGATGCAAAGGGCAGAGAAGGTGACACAGGGCTGATGCAGAGCCAATGCAGAAATAGCGGGGTTAGCCAGTCTTGTGTTGGATAAGCTAAAATTCTACCAAGTGAAGTGAGGTAAAACTCATTCAGATTTTTTGCCAGTGTTTTCTCTGTAAAGGATTGCTAAATAAGCATCTAGATTTGTATTCAGATATTTCTCCTGCATAATAATAAACCCTCATAACTATTGCACCGGTTTTCCTGCATTGGGCTTTTCTGGGGACTATTGTGTCAAAAAATAAGTGTCCTATGTATCTTGTTCTCTGCTCTGTTTTCTGTTTCATGAGATCAAATATTTCATTAGTGTAGGCTGCAAAAGTAATTTGCTTCAGTATTCAAAAGAGTAACTTGATGAATGTAATTTAAAAATCAAGTAGGTGAAATAGATTTAGATTTGCTGCAGTAGGGGTTCCTTCGAGTCTAGGAATTTTCACATGGTATCAAAGCATTGATTTTGAAACAAGAAGAACATATCAAGTGCTGAGCAGTGAGGCCGAAAGATGCACTTGGCAACAATTTGAATCCTCTTGAAGGGATTGCACATTCCTTGCTGGGAGGCAGATCAGAAGAAATCTCTCTCTAAGTGAGACAAAAGAGACGTATGATTTCCAGTTCGTGAGTTTGCAGAGGTGGAGAGAGTGACATAGAGCCTCAACATAGTGCTTGAAGGGCACAGTTTCTGTTGGGGCAAAAATCTGCTGGAAAAGAACAAGGACATGTAGAAGGGGAATTTTCTCCTCAGAGAACTTCCTGCCAGAAAGTGAGAGTTTCTCACTTGCTGAGCAGCTGAGCAGTGCTAAGAAGTAACTAGAGGAGTCAGTTCAACAGTTGGGTGAGATGGCATTGCATGGGCTCAAAGATTAGGACAGGGGTGAAGGCGCTTCCAACTGTCATATGGAAGACCAGAATCTTACCTGTTCTGGAGGAATATGATGTCGAGGCCCATGCCAATAGTGTTGTAGTTCTTGCTAACAACGATACAGGTCACGGATACAACTCGAGAGATGTGGGAAGCCTTGTCTTCTCTGTATGAAGGTTCTTCCGAACAACGGAAGATATATTTGGACCAGAAGTTATAGTGAACTTTGATGTAGAAAGTAGAAGGGGTGAACCTCTATCTTCAACGTCTTCAGGACACTAGAGACCAACTTGCTGCAGTGGGGTCCACTCCTCAGCCAACCGCGATGGTGAGGATTGCCCTGAATGGAGTTTTTGATGAATGATAATTTTCGTCCAAAGCATATTGGGCAGAGAAAAACTACCTTCATGGGAGGAGATGTGGGTGGCTCTTCAACAGGAGGAGTTAAGGAGGGACCTAGTGAAGGTCAACCTCAATGGTAGCAGTGGGAGTGGCACAAAGACGAAGGAGGAGGAAGAAAGCGCAGCTCTAGCATCGAAGGGACAACAGAAGACGAAGCAAAAGAAGGACATTTCGAAGGTGAAATGTTTTAGTTGTGGCGAGATAGGCCACTATGCATCCCAGTGTCTTTTGAAGAAAAAGGATAAGGATGAGAAACATGATCATAAGGCTACTTCAACAAATATTGACAAGGATGAGTTTGCCATTGTTGACGTTTCTAAGTTTACTTAATTTAGAAACCCTTCATGCACTTTTTCTAATTTATTTCTACCTTCTTGTTAATTTTTGTTTAACAAGTTATTTACAAAGTAAATACTGAAAATAAACGCCAGTGCATGCTCAACATATTACAGATCAGCAACTAAAAGAAACAAGAACACACACCACATGACACCATTATTTTTGGACCAATGTCCCCGGAAAAACCCAATGCGGGAAAACCGATGCATCTATCTGAGGGTTTTCTTATTAAGCAATATCAGAGTACAATCTGGGTGCCGTAACTGGCCTACCCAACAGAGAATTTCCTTAGCAGCTATACCTCACAGTTTGAGAGAAATATCTTGGTTGAAACCCCGGAAAACCCTTCCGGCAGCTCCTCAGTAGAAAACTGCTCCTGCAACCCCAACGTCTGCCCACTCTGGACTGCGTCAGCCCCTCTCTGTCTCACACTGGCCCTGCTTCAGCTCCTCTGGCCCCTCTGGTGCTCTGTGCAACACTTGGTTGCCTTTGCGTGGCCCTGTGTGAGCCCTAGTTGGCTCTGCATCACCCTCCTTGGTTGCTGTGCTGCTCTCCCGGCACAATCTCTGCCTTCTCTGTTTCTCAGTACTCAAAGCCCCTTAGCTGCCCTCCCAATCACTGATTCTATCTCTCTTAGAAAACCCCGCTCTAGAGAATAGAATGACTGATCATCTAGTATATTCTCCAAGTGACCTTCAAGCCTCCTCTTATACTTTTCCTGTTGACATCTCAACAGACGAGATTAAGTCCCTAATCAACGACTAAGATTAGATCTGGTTTGATCCATGTCTTTTGGACCATTCTAACACAGATTCATATTGATACACATTAATATTTTATTTTCCCTAAGTTTAGACTTAGGGACTCTATTAAAAATATTAATTATTTTAATATCTCCTGATCTGTTTAGAATCTGCCCAAACCCTTTCTGGGTATTGGAGATCTCATGTGCCCTAACCTCTCCACCAAATTTCGTGGCTAGAGCACATCCGATGCTACCCCAAATCAACACTCCCTGTTAGCGAGGATTGTGCTCTAGCAATACTCCTCACTAAGTATTACTCTGATCATCCGGCATCGGTACCTGCGCTGATGCTAGGCCTTCCTGCCCAACATCCTTTGCATTGCTTCCCATGGTTCTGGCACTGCCACTGCTGCATTTGTACGACAACTCCCTCTGCATTCGTGCTGCTGTTGGTCCTTCCTCCGAGCATTGCACCTCCTCTCATCATGTTGTATCATGCTGCCCACTGCTGCACTGCAACATAGTTACTGAGAAGTAAGTAACTGATCTCCCAACTGACCTCGCTGTTGGGCTAGAGACACTCATTGATGGTGAAGCTCCCTCTGTTGTTGACAAGTGCTCCCTCTCTGACCTCTGCGCTGCTACAACAACTCCCTGCATCTCGCACCGTTGCACACTTCTTTGTGCCTTCCTGCACTGGTGCAACACTCCTCTGCCTCTCACACTGTAGCAACCTGCTAGCTCTGCGCTGTCTCGGGACTCCTGCACTGTAGCTCTCTCTGCCGCTCCATCTGCATCCATCTCTACCCACTCAGCCAGTGCTGCTACTGCTCGTTAGGGCTCTCGTAGAAAGGTTTAATTTAAGAGACTGGGTACCTTGAGGATCCTGCCCCTCATCGCCTGTAGTCTACCTGACTACAGCTCAATGTCTCCCCACTTCTGCTCAAGTGGTGCATGTGCACTCATGGCACAGTCATCGTTTGTCAAAACTTCCTTCTCTGCCTGTGTTGGCGCTGCCTTAGTCTCAGAAGACTCTCCCTTACTCTTCTTCCTTGGGCACTGGGTCGCATAGTGACCCATCTCCCCACAGTGGAAGCACTTGATCTTGGAGAGATCTTTCTTCTTTCACTTTATCTGCTTTGCTTTAGATGCTAGGGCCACATCCTCGTCCTCCTGCTTGACCTTGATCCCTTTGCTGCTGCTACCTGTCTTCGACTGCCATCTGATCTCTTCTTGGCGAAGAGCTGCTCACATCTCGTCCCAAGGTAGGAGAGTCCCTCTGCCCAGGATACTCTGGACAAACACTTCCCAATCTTCTGAGACAGCATTTAGGGCTGTCCTCACCATTAGCTCCTGATCCGGTGTCGCTCTTATAGTAGTCAACTGGTCTCGGATCTGATTCAGTCCTCCGATGAAGGTGTCAATCAATTGACCCCCCTTTATCTGATACGACCTCATCTGGTTCTCGAGTAGCATTCTTCTCTGCACAGAAGTATGTTGGTACAGGTTCTTGAGAGCCTCCCACATCTCAACTGTCGTTTCCTTCTTGGCTATATGTGGTACCACATAATCCTTGACCCCGTCAAGGATAATGCACTTGGCCCTCGCCATCGCCTCTTCGTACTTGTCATTATCATTGGGGTTGACTAGGATAGTTATAACCTTTAAGGCGAAGTTCTTGACACAATTCCTGTCAAGTACTGATAAGATTCTGGCCTTCTAGACTGCGAAGTTCGATGCTCTATCCAGTCTATCCTGGTCTTTTACCCCGTGTAGTGCCATGACGCTCCTCTACTTTCCTCTTGGAAGTTCTCTATTCGACTCCTCTGAGTCTCTACTTCCCGTCTGGAAGTTCTCTTCTGGACTCCCTCTGAGTCCTGATTTCCCTCCTGGAAATCCTTCTGCCGCTTGTCGAGATGCCCCCTACTTTGATCGTCTTGTGCAACTGCACTGTTGATCCAGGTTCCTCGGCTAGAAACCCTCGGTAACAACTCCTCTGGCCTTGCTCTGTTAGGTATTGTTTTGACTATAGTACCTCACCAGCTCCACTCTGCAATATTTCTGCAGCCTTCTAGACTCCAGCAACTGCCTCTCTGTGAACTGCGTCAACCCCTCTTTGCCTCACGCTGGCTCTGGGTCACCCCAGATGGGTTTGCATCAGCCTTGGGATGACCTGCGTCAGCCCTCTGGCCCTCTGCATCAGCAACGCTGGCCTCTCTGAGGCTCTACACAGCACCTGACTTCTTCTGCATGGCTCTGGCTGGCTCTGTGTCACACTTCTTGGCCTCTACGCTGCTAGAAACAACTTCTGTGACCTCGGGACAACTATTTTTTGTTGCTATTGCTCCGATCGGCTGATGTCCCTTAGTCCTCCTGTGATTTGCAATCACCCTCTGATACCATGTTGAAGTTTCTAAGTTTACTTGATTTAGAAACCCTTCATGCACTTTTTCTGATTTATTCCTACCTACTTGTTAATTTTTATTTAACAAGTTATTTACAAAGTAAATACTGAAAATAAACACCAGTGCATGCTCAACATATTACAAACCAACAACTAAAAGAAACAAGAACAAACACACCACATGACACCATTATTTTTGGACCAATGTCCACGGAAAATCCCAATGCGAGAAAACAAGTGCAGCTATAAGAGGGTTTTCTTATTAAGCAATATTAGAGTACAATCTGGGTGCCATAACTGGCCTACCCAACAGAGAATTTCCTTAGCAGCTATACCTCATAGTTTGAGAGAAATCTCCTTGTTGAAACCCCGGAAAACCCTTTCGGCAACTCCTCAGCACAAAACTGCTCTTGCAACCCCAGTGTCTGCCCATTGTGGACTGCGTCAGCCTCTCTCTCTCTCACGTTGGCCTTGCGTCAGCCCCAGGAGGCCCTGCATCAGCTCTGGGAGCCTTTGCGTCAGCTCCTCTGCCCTCTCTGGTGCTCTGCGCAACACTTGGCTGCCTCTGCGTGGCCTTGCGTGAGCCCTTGCTTGCTTTGTGTCACCCTCCTTGGCTGCTGTGCTACTCTCTCGGCACAATTTCTACCTTATCTGTTTCTCTATACTCAATGCCCCTCAGCTGCTCTCTTGATCACAGATTCTATCTCTTTTAGCAAACCCCGCTCTAGAGAATAGAATGATTGATTATCTGGTGTATTCTCCAAGTGACCCTCCAGCCTCCTCTTATAGTTTTCCTGTTGACATCTCAATGGCCGAGATTAAGTCCCTAATCAATGGCTAAGATTAGATCTGGCTTGATCCATGTGTTTTGGACCATTCTAACACAGATTCATATTAATACACGTTAATATTTTATTTTCCCTAAGTTTAGACTTAGGAACTCCATTAAAAATATTAATTATTTTAATATCTCTTGATCTATTTAGAATCTGCCCAAACCCTTTTGGGTATTAGGGATCCCATGTGCCCCAACCTCTCCACCAAATTTCATGGCTAGAGCACGTCCGATGCTACCCCAAATCAATAGCCATGAGTGCCCATGCATCTCCAGAAGGGAGATGGGGCGATATTGAGTTGTAGTTGGGAGGACTACATGTGTGCAGGATCCTTGAGGAGTCCATCTCTTGGATCAATTCCTTGCTACGTGAGCCTAAGATTCAGCTGTAGCTAGATGGACTTAGTGTTGGATGATTTAGTGAATTGTTTGGAGGACAAATGCAGTGGCTTGGGACCAGAGACTAGTTAGTGCAGAGCAAGGTTGGCAGCAGTGCAGAAGTTAACAGCAGTTCAAAAGATTTAGAGGGTCAGCAACAGTCAGATTCCAACATTCATTGTATTATGTTGAACATAGTTAAGTTCAACTAATTTTTGATGTTTTTCAGTTGCTTCTTTCAGCAACTGAGTTGCAGTATGGATGCAGTGTTAGTAGTGGCAGTGCTAGCAACATAGCAAATGCAATGTTTGAGAGGGAGCTATAGTACAGATGTAGCAATGGCAGTGGCCGTGGCAATGTCATGGGTAGCAGTACAATAGCAAAAACAACATAGTGCTGGTGGCAGCAACAGTGCGGAAAGGAGTTGCTTCAGAGTCAGAGTAGCATGCAGTTGGACATTGTTGCTAGAGCACTTTCCTCGCTAAGAGGGAGTGTTAGTTTTTGGTAGCATCAGAAGTGATCTAGCCTTGAAAATTTGTGGAGAGGCTAGGGCACATGAGTTCTTAAAAACCCAAAAACCGTTTGGTGAAATTCCACCCGGATTGTATATTATTAAAATAATTAATATTTTTATTGGAGTTCCTGAGTCTAAACTTAGAGAAATTAAAACATTAATGAGTATTAATCAAAATATGGGTGAGAATGATCTAGAAGGTGGATCAAGTCATGTTTTAATTTTAGCCGTTGATTAGAGACTTAATCTCGGCTGTTGAAGACTCAACAGGAAAGTATAAAATGGAGGCTTGGGCTTCATTTGAAAACACACACACACACACAGAATTCATCTGGAGTTCAATTTTTGGGGCTAGGAAGCTGAGAATATCGAATTAAGTGATCATTTAGCATCAGAGGGGCAAAGAGAATCCGAGAGAAGGACTTTTCAGACAATACTGATAGAGAGGAGGAGAGAGCTTGCAAAGAGGCAGTGCAGTAGCCGGGGGAGCTAGAAAGGTCCACACAGTCCTGACGCAGAGCCAGAAGGGCCAACACAGAGCAGAAAAGTTGCCTGTCACGCAAAATCCAAAACCACTGGAACTACCAGAACTGTCGGGAACTGCCATAATAGCCGGGAGAGCTAACGTAAAGGGAAAAGAAGGGGATGCAGGGTTAACGCAAAGCCAACGCAGAAATAACCCAAGTTAGCTTGTCTTGTGCCGGATAAGCCGAAATTTTGCCTGGTGAAGTGAGGGGAAACACACTCAGATTTTCCTTCAGTATTTTCTCTATAAAGGATTGCTAGATGAGCATCCTAGATTTGTATTTAGATATTTCTCTTGCATAATAATAAACCCTTAGAATTGTTGCACCGATTTTCCCATATTGGGTTTTTCCGGGGACAATTATGTCCAAAAATAAGTGTGTCCTATGTATCTTATTCTTTGCTTTGTTTTCTGTTTCATGAGATCAAATATTTAATTAGTGTACGCTGCATAAGTAATTTTCTTCAGTATTCAGAAGAATAACTTGATGAATGTAATTGAAAGGAAGTAGGTGAAGTAGATTCAGGTTTGCTGTAGTAGGGGTTCCTTCGAGTCTAGGAATTTTCACAACAACTACCACACTATCAATGTAAGTCTTGAGATCATGTTCATTTAGAAGGAAGGAGATTCTAGCCTTCCAGATCACATAGTTGGAGGTTGCCTCTAGCCGATCTAGATCTCTCAACCCTACTGATGCCATTTCTCTGAATAATGTTGAACTCCTCCTTTCTCCTCTGTGCAGTTGCTGCCCAACTATTCGCACTCCTTTCTCGAGTGAGAAATTTTGCACACAACTGTTACTGCTCTGCTAGGAAAATTCGAACTTCTTGGCTAGAAGTCCCCCGAGGAAAGAATTCCCTCAGTGTGTGCTCTTCCTTCCTCCTGACGCTATTTGCACTAGCAAACTTGCGTCCCAGCTGAATATCTGCTCACAAGGAAAAATATGACTGCTCCCTTTTGCCTTTGGTAAGCTTTGATATGGAAAATCTAATTTCTCTTTCGACTCACTCAGTGAAATAGATTTTCCTCAAAACTCAACCCTTTTGCCCCAAGGACTGCACTGCCTCTGCGGTTTTGAATTGATGCCTACGCAGAAATTCGAACCTCCTCCTTTCTTGTTATTGGGCTCTTTGACTTACGATCTGTGCGCTGATACTATGTGAAAAATCGGTGAGTCGATTCCTACTGCAGTAATTGATGATACTTCTCCTATTTGTTAAATTACTTTAAACAAATGACTTGCAGTTTTCTACGACAAATATTGAAATACATACACTACAGTCTTAACAAAATAAATATTGTTGAAGAAATAAAAACACTAGAAGAGTAAATGCACACACACAATAAAACACTGTTATTTTTGGACTAAAGTCCTCGGAAAACCCCAACATGGGAAAACCGGTGCAACAACTGAGGGTTTGATTATTATGCAGTATTAAATATGAGTACAAATCTATGGAAGCTCAAATCTAGTTTTCCATACAAAGAGAATGACTGACAAATGTCTAGTGAGGAAAATCTCACTTCCACCGGTGATCCGACGCTGACCTTAGCTCAAGATGAGTTGCCCCTTGCTCCCTTTGTGCTGCCTCTGCGCCAGCCTGCTAGGACCAATATCTCTCTCACTCTGCTCATCAGCTGCTGCTCTCGAAACTCAATCTTTTGGCTCTCTGGGCTCCCACTCCTGCTCCTACCTTTGAAACTCGACTTCTCCTCAGCAAATATAGATCTCCCTCTAAAGCTCTTCGTCGCCTCTCTGTGGAGTACGATGTCTCTCTACTTTGCACTCATCGGACTGGAAAAAATTCCTTCCTGTTAATATTCCTGCCCCTCTCACTACTTCGAAACTACTGAATCACCTTCGACTATTCACAACTGCTACTCTGGAGTTCGATTTCCCATCAATATCGAATTCCTTGCTCCTCAAATATGTTCGCCAACCCCCATCAAATTTCTTCTTATAATCTCTCGTTGAGGCTTCAACGGCCAAGATTAAAACATAATCAATGGCTAAGATTAACTAGAAATCGATTCACATCTTCTTCTAGAAGATTCACACCATGACTTAATTAATACCCTTTAATTAACCAGATTTCCTAAGTTTAGACTTAGGAATCATTTAAGAAAAGCTAATTATTTTAATTAAGTCGTCTCTATGTGGAATTTCCAGAAATGATTTTTGGGTTTTGCAGAATACATGTATTCTAGCCTCTCCACAAAGTTTTGTGGCTAGAACAGTGTGAAAAATCAGTGACCCGTTCCACTACAGCAACTGATTAAATTTCTCCTACTTGATAATTTTTTAATCAAGTTATTTACGACATTACATAATAAACATCGAAATAAATACAATTGCAGCCTTCACAACATTAATAATATGCGGAAACAAGTACTGAACAAGAAAGAAAGAGGACACACACAATTTACACTGTTGTTTTTGGACAATGTCTCCGGAAAAACCCAATGCGGGAAAACCAGTGATCCGAATAGAATATGGCATCAACCCATGGTATTCATCCACCCATGTTATTCATCCACCCATGGAATTTACTCATGGTATTGTAAGTGACATCCACCCATGGTATTCATTCACCCATGGAATTGGCCCATGGTATTGTAACTGAAAAAGGCCATAAGTAACAAGTTGCATTTTGTAAAAGGACAGATTGTCTGCCATAATGTAGCCTTTTACAATTATTTTCTGTTTTGATAAAAGAAGTTCTTTGTAGTTTTATTTACTGTGTGTTCTGTCGTGTTCTTTCTAGCATTGCAATTCTTCAGATCTTGGGGGCCTCCCCCACAAGATCCATTTCAATCTTTTAGATCTTGGGGGTCTCCTCCAAGATCTGGATCAGTGGTATCAGAGCAGGTTATGATTCCATGGGAATGAGGGTTTGATACATATTCCAGTGTCAAATTTGGTAGCAATATTCAACAAACATCAAGCATGTGCTATGTCCTCCACAGAGCATTTTCTTGGGCCAAGCGGGAAGATTTTTTTTTTTTTCAATTTTTTGTAGGAATGTTTTTGGGCAGCGAGTTTGCAGATCAGATCTGAAATTTTTGGTACAAAATTTACAAAAGAAATAACAGATCTAGATTCCTTGCAAAAAGTACCCAAATTCAAAAAAAAAAATTGCCGAATCAGAGTCTGGATGAGGGAGATATTGCTGATCTAAAATTAGTTATGTTGCACAAATATTTCTGACAGCAATTCGTGGACGACGGCTCTCTTATTCTTTTCTTTTTGCAATTTTGATGCAGAATTTCAAAAAAGTGACTGTAGATCTAAGCTCCTCTTGAAAAATGGATCCATTAAAAAAAAAGGGTGGAATTGGAGTTTGGATGTGGGGGATATCGCTTAAAATCAACTATTTTTTCAGAACTTTTGTGATGGCGGAAAAGTTGCAGCATGAATATGAGATTTTAGATAGTCCAGATAAGGATTTCCAACACATTGGAAGATGCAAAATGATCTTGTTTCCAAAAACAGGTTATAATAAATATTCTAAGTTATATTGACCAAGTTATGTCCATTTTAATTTTGGAACAGCATTCGGAGGCAGTTCCCTTTAGAGACGTGCCCTCCCACCCCACTTTAGTAGACACCTGCTTCACATTCATCAGTTTCATCATAGTAGCATTCGGCTTGGGTTCTTTGGAGACGTGCCCTCCCACCCCAGGCTATGTAGGCACGTGCTTTTTCATCAACAACCAACATCACGGTTATGGGTCAACCTCACAAAATCCTTGTCATCGAAGTCCATTTGCTAGGCCGCACACTGTTAGTATCACAGTTGGTCACAAGCATTACAGGGTATCTCTATCCTTGGATCTTCGTTTGTCATGGTTATGGGTCATCCACAAACCCACACTTCATCGAAGTCCATTTGCTAGGCCGCACACTTCCAGTATCACAGTTGGTCACAAACATTACAGAGTATCTCTATCCTTGGATCTTCGTTTATCATGGTTATGGGTCATCCACAAACCCGCACTTCATCGAAGTCCATTTGCTAGGCCGCACATTATCAGTGTCACAGTTGGTCATAAGCATTACAGGGTATCTCTATCCTCGGATCTTCGTTCATCATGGTTATGGGTTAACCGCATAAAACCCTTCTCTTCAGTGGCTCTTCATATTCAATAAGGCTTTGCAGGAGGGAACTTCACATAATGGGGACCATTGCTTCTTAAGGAGGGAGGAATGATCCAAATAGAAAATGGCATCAACCCATGGTATTCATCCACCCATGGAATTTACCCATGGTATTGTAAGTGACATCCACCCATGGTATTCATTCATCCATGGTATTTTCCCATGGTATTGTGACATCCACCCATGGTATTCATTCACCCATGGAATTGACCCGTGGTATTGTGACATCCACCCTTGGTATTCATTCACCCATGGAATTGACCCATGGTATTGTAACTGAAAAAGACTATAAGTAACAAGTCGCATTTTGTAAAAGGACAGATTGTCTGCCACAATGTAGCCTTTACAATTATTCTTCGTTTTAATAAAAAATTTTCTTTGTGGTATTATTTACTGTGTGTTCTGTCATTTTCTTTCTAGCATTGCAATTTTTTAGATCTTGGGGGCCTACCCCACAAGATCCATTTCAATATTTTAGATCTTGGGGTCCTCCCCCAAGATCAGGATCAATCGGTGCAACGACTAAGGGTTTTAATTATTATGCAGTAGTTTTTGAATACAATCTTTGGATGCCTTACTGGCTATCCAATACAGAGAATCTGATTGGCAGAGAAATTAGTGAGAATTACCTCACACTATCACTAGCAATTCAACATTGATTCAACTACTGAATGGCTAGCCCCAAGCTGCCTTTGCGCAGTCACTGCGTCACAGCTGATAGGGACTTTGTCACTCCCTTTGGCTGATCGATATGCTAGCAGGATGCTTGATCCTCTGCCCCTCCGGTCTCACACTGTAGTTCCTAACACTGGATCTGATCTGCTCCTCAACAAGTCTCCTCTCAGGTGTTGCATTGCCTCAGCGTGGCTCTACGTTGCCTCTTCTAGATCTCTCTCTACTTCCTCTATAATGTATCCCCAGATCAGAAAATTCTCCAACTAGAAAACTATCTCTGCCCCTCACTGCAAGAAATATCCTCGATGACCTCTCTGACAACTACTGCGCTGCTCTCTTGAGAAATTGATCTCTTGATCTCACTCGATGTGTTTTTCCAAATGACCATCAAGCCTCTTCTTATAATCTTCTCGTTGATTAATGAACGTCCCAGATTAGATTATAATCAATGGCTCAGATCATCTTGACTTGATCCTCATCTTTTTCTCGAAGATTCACGTCCAATTTAATTAATACAGTTTAATTATTTTAATTTCCTAAGTTTAGATTTAGGCATCCATTAAAAATTATTAATAAATTTAATTAAACCTCCCCTGGATGGAATTTCCCAAAACAATTCTGGGTTTTGTGGAATGCATGTGTCTTGGCCTCCCTACAAAATCTTGAGGCTAGAGCACATCCAATGCTACCAGAAATCAACACTCCCTCTTAGCAAGGAATGTGCTCTAACGCTGCAACCCACTGAAGCATCACTTTGTCTCTACACCATCTCCTGTTGCATTGTTGATGTCTTGCTGCTGCTGCCCATCGACCATTGTGCAACTCTGATATGAGTTGCATTTGTGCTGCTTCTAGCCTTGCTAAATTGCTGCCCACACTGCATCTGCACCTACAACCCTCTCTCCATTTGTTGCTGCTACAACTGCAACATCTGCAATGGAAAAGCATCCAAAATATTGAACTAACTGTGTCGAGTATGATGCATCCGTCGTCCGAGATTTGGCTGCTACTAGCCTCTGCGCTGTCATTGAAGCCTCTGCGCCGCTGCTAACTTTGTAATGCACCATCTGCACTGCTGCCAAATCTGCCCTGTGCTTTTAATTGTCTGACTGCTACTAGCCACTGCAACTATCACTCTGACACCTAACTGTACCAATTGACACTGGTCCATCCTGCTACTGCTGACTCTAGGCTTCTGTAGCAAGGTCTTGATCCAAGAGTTGGACTCCTCATGGATCTTGCCCATCGTGTAGCTCTCTAGGGCTACAACTCTAGATCACCCCAACTCACCCCTGGAGGCATCTCGACAATCATGGCAAACTCTTCCTCCAGTTTGGAGGACAGCCTGTCAATATCAGTGAATGTAGCTTGTTGATCTTGCTTCTCCTCGTCCCTCTTTCTGAGAGGACACTGAGTGTTGTAGTGGCGCATCTCACCACACCTGAAGCACTTGATATTTGAAATTTCCTTTTTCTTCTTGCGTTGGTTCTGCTGCCCTTGATCCTCACGACCTTCGTCCCACTGCTGCTACTGCCACCAATTGTGGCCTTCAGTAGATCGCGCCTCATCTCTTCCTGCTGCAGATCAGCCCAAATACTTTCCCAATTTGGCAGGTGTTCTCTGCCCAGGATGCTCTGCACAAACCCCTGCCAATCTTTAGAAACGCTATTCAGCGCTAATCGAACAAACTCTGTAGGTTTGGGCCTTGACCCTAATGAAGTCAACTGATCCTGGACATCCTAAAGCCTCGCAAGGAAGGGGTCCACTCGCTCCCCCTTCTACATCCTCATGCATCTCAACTTTTCTTCTAAGTACATATTTCGCTGCTCGGAAGATCCTTTGTATAGCGTAGCTAAGGCTTCCCACATCTGCCAGGCAGTATTCTTGCTAACTGTATGGGATACAACATGATCTCGAACCTCGTCGAGAATAATCCTCTTAGTCTTTGCCATCTTAGTCTTGTACTTCTTGAGCAGATCTGCATCGACAGGTACAACTACCACACTATCGACATACATCTTGACATCGTGCTCATCTAGAACGTAGGAGATCCTAGCTTTCCAAATCACATAGTTGGAAGCTTCGTCCAACCAACCTTGATCTCTCAATCCTACTGTTGCCATCTCTCCAAGAAAAAGTCATCTACTCCCTCTCTCTTCTGTGTAGTTGCTGGCTTGCTCTACGCACTCCCTGTTGAAGTAAGCAGATTTGCACCCGGCTACTGCTGCTCTGAGTGAGAAATCAAATTCCCTGGCTAGGAATTCTTTGAGGAAGAAATTCCCTCGTTGGCCTTCTTCCTTTTCTTGACGCTTTTATGCCCCAACAATTGTCGCAAAAAAACTGCGTCCTACCTGAAGATTGCTCTGCGCTGAAGCTCCTGCTACGCTGCTACCTCTGCCGCTGACAAATTTCGATCTGGAAAATCTCTCTTTGTCGACTCACTCAGAGAGAGATTTGTCCTTGAGAATCTTGCCCTCCTGGCACTAGACTGTGCAATCCTTTTGGGGATTCGATTTGCTGCCTACACTACTCTTCAATCTCCCTCTTCAGCTCAGTGTTGGGCTCTTCTGGCTCTGCTCTCTTGTTTCACTTGTGCTCTGATACCATGTGAAAAATCGGTGACCCGATTCCCTATTGTAGCAACTGATGAAATTTCTCCTACTTGATAATTTTTGAATCAAGTTATTTACAATGTTACACAGTTGACATCAAAATAAATACAACTGCAGCCTTCACAACATAAATAATAGGCGGAAACAAGTACTGAGCAAGAAAGAAATAGCACACACACAATTGACACCGTTGTTTTTGGACAATGTCCCAGGAAAAACCCAATGTGGGACACTGGTGCAACAACTGAGGGTTTTAATTATTATGCAGTAGTTTCTGAATACAATCTTTAGATGCCTTACTGGCTATCCAATACAAAGAATCTAACTGGCAGAGAAATTAGTGAGAAATACCTCACACTATCATTGGCGATTCGACACTGATCTAGCCACTGAAGGGCTAGCCCCAAGTTGCCTTTGCACTGCTCTGTGTCACGGCTGATAAGGACTACGTCAATCCCTTTCGCTGATCGATCTGTTGGCTGGATGCTCGATCCTTTGCCCCTTCGATCTCACACCGCAGTTCCTGACACTGGATATGATCTCCTCCTCAGCAAATTTGTGAATCTTCTTTCAGGCTCTGTGCTGCCTCCTCTGGATCTCTCTCTGCCTCCTCTGCAATGTATCCCCGGATCAAGAATTTCTCCAACTAGAAAACTATCTCAGCCCCTCACTGCAAAAAGTCTCCTCGATGACCTCTCCGGCAACTGTTGCATTGCTCTCTTGAGAAATCGATGTCTTGATCTTGCTCGATGTGTTTTTCGAAATGCCCATCAAGCCTCTTCTTATAATCTTCTCGTTGATCAATCAACACCCAAATTAGATTCTAATGAATGGCTCAGATCATCTTGAGTTGATCCTCGCCTTTTTCTAGAATTCACACCCAGTTTAATTAATACACTTTAATTATTTTAATTTCCTAAGTTTAAACTTAGGCATCCATTAAAAATAATTAATAATTTTAATTAAACCTCCTCCGGGTGGAATTTCCCAAAACAATTTATGGGTATTGTGGAATGCATGTGTCCTAGCCTCCCTGCAATATCTTGAGGTTAGAGCACATCCGATGCTACCAGAAATCAACAAACACATCCGATGCTACAAAAATCAACAATATGTATGAAAGGTACGTTTGTTGGTTATTGGGAGAATTCTATGCCTTACAAAATATATGTACGTGGATAATGAAATATAGAGTTTAGCACGGATATAACATTTGATGAAGATGCAACTCTTGGAAAAGAAAGAGACACTCCTCTTCCTCCTGCTAATGACAATAGTCAAGATGATGCATTTGAGAAACAAGAAAATTCAAAGCCTGAAATTGATCTTGTTGTGGAACCAATGGAGCTCATGGATCCTTTGGATCCTCCTACATGTGAACCTCCTGCGAAAAGGAAACCTTTATGGCTTCGCGACACCCTTCAAGATGCTAATAAACACGTTGCTCCCAGAGAAATCTTCAGAGAAAGCAAGAGATCATGTCAGTTCCAAGGATATGTTGTAGCCATGAGCAACATTATTGAAGTTGAACCATGCACTTTCGAAGAAGCTATTAAATATCAAATGTGGAAAGATGCAATGGCTAAAGAATATGAGTCCATCATTCATAATGATATATGGGAAGTGGTTCCAAGACCCCAAGGTAAATTTGTTGTCTTCTAAATAGCTATATAAAATTAAAAATGGTGTTGATGGCAATATTGAAAAACATAAAGCCATATTTATGCCTAGAGGGTTCTCTCAGAAAGATGGAATAGACTATGATGAAATCCTGCACCTGTTGCCCATTATACGACCATTTGATCTATTGTGGCTCTAGTTGCTAGCCAAGGATGGTCCCTTCACCAAATGGATGTGAAGATTATTTTTCTAGATGGCTTCCTAAAGAAGGAAGTATTTGTGGAGCAACCATAGGGCTTTGAAGTACATGACTGGAAAACTCGTGTGTAGATTGAAGAAAGCCCTCTATGGATTGAAGCAAGCTCCAAGAGCTTGGTATGCCAGCATTGATAGCTTCTTGATGAAGCTTGGTTTTATTAGAAGTAATGTTGATCCAAATCTTTACTTCAAGACAACTCAAGGTATGCCATTGATTTTTCGTATTATATGTTGATGATTTATTTTTGATCGGTGGTGAACCTCTTACCCTCCAATGTAAGAGGGAGTTTAGCTTTTGAATTTGAAATGAAAGATCTTCATTTGATGCACTACTTTCTTGGTCTTGAAGTATGGTAGAAACCTGGTGAGGTTTTCCTTTCTCAAGGAAAATATGTTGTCAAACTACTAGAAAGATATGGTATGAGAGAATGTAAATCCATGAATACTCCAATGGAGATGAAATTCAAGAAGTTGTGTGGTGAAGTTACAGGACCTGATTTGGAAAATTCTTCTGATTATCGACAATTGATTGCGGCACTAATGTTCTTAGTGAACACTAGACCAGAAATATGTTTTGCGGTCAATACATTCAGCCAATATATGATTAAACTTGCTCATGCACACTAGATTGTTGCAAAGCATGTGCTGAGATACCTGCATGGTACCATCAATCTTGGATTGAAATATACTGCTGGAAATGTAAGACTACTTGGGTACTCTGACGCTAATTGGGTTGGTAACTATATTGACAGAAAGAGTGTAATATTCCTAGATGGAAATATTAAGTGTAAACATAAGCATGCAATATGAACAACAATAAAAATTTTCACATACCCACAGTTTATCAATTTGCACAACTAAAAAAAGCTGGAAACTGAGTCGTTTTATTAATTTGAGTAAAATGGAGTGCAAAATGAGTGGAACAGAGGTGCCTGGGCTTGCTACAACAAGATAGGCAAAAACCTGGTTGGAATTGTGATGCCCAAGTGCTGGAATGACTCCACCAAAAACCTTTGCACTGACCCAAAAAATTACTGCCAGTGCTGCTAGAAGGAAATGGGAATTCAACCGTCAGATGTGCTTAGAAAATTCTGAAATTTTAGCTAGCACCTCTCAATAAGCCCAACCAAACCCAAAAATATCTTTTGAATCCAAGTGGTTTAAGTGGTCTTAGAGTGAACTGTGCCCTCCTCCAGTAATTTATGCTCCCTGACTGCTGAATGGAACATTGATTTCTACTAGAAATGCTACCCAAATTATTTTGCGAAATTAACCCCGGAGTCCTCTCACCAGACCCACAAAAACCCAGAAAGGGTTTGGGCTATTTCCAATTGCCGTGGGAACCCCTAAAGGGTGTGTACTACCCTCTCTTCAAGCAAACCACTCTACTAGGAAATATTCTGCTGAATATGTGCCAAATCCTCCCCGGAATGATATCCCCAAATTTCTTGTAAGAATTCTCCTGAAAAATCTTCTAGTTTGCCCAACTCACCTCTCCCCAAACACCCAGCCTTTCCACCTCTGTGCAAGCTTGCCAGTGACCCCTTGCACAAGCCGGAATTTGTGTAATTCGATCCTCTGGAATCCTTCACATTCAGCCCCGCAAAATCCACTAAAATTGTTGCCCTCAAGATGAATGTCTCTTCTGCCAAAAACCTGGGTCAATCAACCCTTCAACACCTATGAATTTATTCCCCACGCGTGGCCCTTTGTGCCTAGGAAAAATGTGCATTACTGAATTGGAGCATTGGTCGAACAACTTGGAAGAAACCTAGTATAATGTCCTTTGTCCCTACTAGGGAGACACTTGAGGTTCTCCAAAGAAGGGGTTGGATCCCCGCTTCGAAATCCTTGTGCTAAACAACACTGGTTGTCTTGAGCTAAGCAGCTACAAGAGAACTATGATTCAGAAGTTAAAGTGACACAAGACCCCAAATGGAAGCCCTCATCCTTTATTTATGCTTATTGCCTCTCTCTCTTCTTGTGGTCCCATTCTTCACTAGCACGCCTTCCCTCTTCTTTCTCCTCTTCCCATAAGTGAGTGGTTCCTAAGGGAGTGTGAATTGCTTCTTTGTGGTCCTAACAACCCACTAAGGAATTGATTTTTTTCCTTTCTCCTAAGTCCCATACGCCAGAATTGTCTCCAACGCTCAAAATTGAAGAATTGCAATATGTCTTAAAAATTTGTGAAATTTGGGATATCAAAAAAATCACTTATGGGTGTTGCTTCAACTTAGGATCTGCCAATGATATCTTGGATGAGCAGGAAGCAAAAGTTTGTAGCTCACAGCATGACTGAAGCTGAGTATATTGTTGCTAGCATGGCTAGCTATGAGGCAGTATGGCTGAGGAAGCTCTTTGGAGAGTTGTTTGAGCATGCCGTGTACACAACAGTAATTTACTATGATAATAAGAGTGGGATTCGACTTGCAAAAATTTTTGTGTTCCATGACAAGTCCAAGCATATTGATATCAAATATCACTATATCCAGTATATGGTGCAGAGAGGAGCAGAAGACTCCATCATATAGCGACTGATGACCAGATTGCCGACATTTTTACCAAGCCTTTGTCAAAAGGGAAGTTATTGTTTTCCAGAGAGCAACTTGGACTGACGGATGCGACCCCTTACTAGAAAGGGTGGTCATGGATGATGAGCCTTAGTTGTGCGAGATCCTTGTCATGTGTTGACAAGTGGATGCCCGCAAGAAAAGATGATACTTGGTTGTGCGAGATCCTTGTCATGTGTTGACAACTGGATCCCCCCAAGCAAATACGAGACTTGGTTGTGTGAGATCCTTGTCATGTGTTGACAAGTCAATCCCCCCAAGTAGAGATGAGACTTGGTTGTGCAAGATCTTTCTCATGAATTGACAAGGGGATCCCCCCAAGCAGAGATGAGACTTGGTTGCGCGAAATCCTTGTCATGTGTTGGCAAGTGGCAATTCGCTCAAGTGAATATAGGGTGATGGACAAATCTCCCCTATGATGATTCTTCTTCATTAGATGGTAACGTTATTGTTCCAAAGCAAAGACTGCAAATATCTTTGTGTCAGAAAGAAATTCCTCCCTATCTGAGAGGGAGTGTTGAAAATTGGTAGCTAAGGGATGAATTTCCTTGGATAAAATCTCATTTCTAACTATTCTAGAGTGACTTTTTAAAATAGAAAGTCATGTCTATTATCTCAAGCATGGCTTTCCAAAACTAGTAAATCACCTTGCTTCAATTAGTAATCAAGTATAGATGATGGAAAGTCACTTAACTTATTCTTAATCAATCTTAATTGTTCCATTTTTACTTAAGCGTCATTATTATTATTATTATTATTATTATTATATTATTATTATCTATGTTGCCAGGAAACGTGGGTTTGGGGACGGGGACGGGGACGGGGACGTCATTTTCTGAAACAGGGTGCGTGGGTTCGTCAGG
>APFE031737385.1:26931-47111 GCA_000404065.3 Pinus taeda
AGGGTTCTTCGTACCTGTCAAGACAAAAGAACCCAATTTTTTTTAATGGAGAACCCGGTTCTTCATAGAAGAACCCGGTTCTTATGGGTTCTTCTCAGAAGCACCCGTATAAGAATCCGGTACTTGGGTTCGAGAACCCCACCCCCGGGTTCGGGAACCCGTGCAACATAGATTATTATTAAAAATAAATTCATGTCACTCAATTATGTCATATGTAACTCCCTTCAATTAATGCATATGTTACATTCTTTCCTTTATGGCATAAGTTACTAAGGCATGCATTTCTCTCCTTAATGGTATGAGTTACACTCCCAAATTGGCCTATGTAACTCTCCCTCAAGGCATGCGAGTTACTCTTCCTTTATGATTCAAACTCCTTGCTCCTCCTATATATATGTGCCTCTCATCCTCTGCTCACCACTTGTGCATTGTGAAAGAAGGATTCAAACTTGAGAGAGAGAGTTGAAGAAACTTTAAGAAGATTGTGAGAGAGAGAGAGAGAGACTTGGAGAGTAACAGTAGAACTTGAAGGTTGATTCAGTGTTTGCATCAATTTCTACTACCAATGACTTTCATGCTACAACTTGCTCAGATATGGGTGAACTTACTCATTCTTTTGATATCTCATTGTACTTTGTATCTTTGCTAAACAATTGATATCTAATAGAAGAAGAATCTGGGTGGGTTTTTCCCTCATCATTGGACCTAAATTCTTTGTCTCATTCTTTTCTTGGTTGTCTTCTATTGTGCATTTTGTTTATGTTCTATCTACAATTACTTAACTAATATTGCAGCATAAAGAAGTTTTGTAATAAGTGATTGTTACAACATAGAACTTCAAAATTTCAACAGATCTCCTCGACCAATCATAGGTCTCACAACCCATAGTCTACGGGAGAAATCATCAGTCTCATCATAAGGAAAGAGACATAGTATCCATCTCAAACCATCTCCCCGACCACAAGGTCTCATAGCAGACAACTGAGGAACCAACAATACATGTCTCAAACCACAAGGTCTCTCAATGTTGACAAATCTAGGGGTAGCTCGATTAGGTGATTTCTCTTTCATTGATAACTACTTGTGATGTATTTTTACTTAACTTGATTAACTTCTTCTTTCACTTTATTATTATTAGTATTACTTGTGATGTATTTTTACTTAACTTGATTAGCTTCTTCTTTCACCTTATTATTATTAGTATTACTTGTGATGTATTTTTACTTAACTTGATTAGCTTCTTCTTTCACCTTATTATTATTAGTATTCTCTTCACATTAGAGGGAATTTTAGACTAAAAGTGCCCTTGAAATTTTCACGTAATTTCCATGTCATTATATGTCAACCAATCAAAATTCTTTAATTTAAATAGAGGTACATGTGAATATTTTGGAGGGAAAACAAGAAAAACTATTTTTCTTAATTGTATGTTTGACTTATATTTTTATAGGTTTATTCAAATTTTAAGTGTAGACACTCGTTGGATGCAAAATTAAATTCTGCATCCAACGAGTACCCATCATGGGGGTCTTATTCTCTTATGGAGATGTCATGATCAATTTTTCTAGTCATCAGATGTTGACTTCCCTTTCCTTATGTAACCATAGTTGCATTTTTCATGATCTCTTCTTTCTTTCTTCACATATTGCTTCCCAGGGACTTATAGTTCCTTCATCTTTTTCAACTACCTCATATTCCATATGAGGACATATTATGTTGATTTCATCTTATCAATATGTGAACCATGCCTTCATTCATCTTTTCAAAGGAAAAAATCTTTTTTCTTTGATCATGCTCACGAGTTAGAGCATTTACCCATACTATTTGCAATTATATGATGACATGCCTTAATCTATCAAATATATACATACCTCTTTTTTTACTTTTTGGTCATCTAGACTTCCTTCAACAACTTCTTTTCCTTGATTGGGAGTACTTCAATCATCTTGACTTGCTGCACTCCTTTTTCATCATACCATCATCCTTCTAAACAATGTATCCCACACAAGGTGAAATAATTAGCAAGACATTTCTTTCAGGTAGAGGTGAACCTTCTAATGAAGATTCCAACGGAGCATCTAGATTATCCTAATTCCGCAAATGCTCCTTTCATGATGATGATGAATTCCTTCTATCATGCTAGATGACTTTCTTTCAGCCATATGTACTATATATGCTTTCAATGAGGTTACTAAGAGCTACTTCCTTTATATGATGACTGCTACATACATGTAGGCTTCTGCTTCAGTTATTCTTTCAAGCTTCTCTAAAGATGTCATGGGCTCTTGTTTCAATGGTATGCTTCTAGTATGATGCCCTCTTCTACTAAGATGCATCTCATCATAATGCTTTTCACCTTGACTGCCATGGTGGATGTATTTTCACCTCCTACATCTTGCTATGCATTGGAGAATCCCTAATAATGAAGATCTATCCCTTTGGATTTATTCTCATTAGGTTCTTCCACTTCTTCGATTATATGAGCTTTATTTTTTTCTTTCCTTTTGATGTCTTTCTTGAATTTCAAACAATCTCTTTTGTAATGCCCATATTCTTGACAACGATAGCATTAGATCTTTGACATATCCTTCTTCTTTTTCTACCTTCCAAACTTTTCTTTCCTCCTAGCCATGGCAACAAATGCTTGAACTTGCTCGTTTGATCCTACATCACTTTTTGCCTATGTTACTAGGATTCGGATACAGATACAGATACGAATCCGGATCCCGATCCGCTAGTTTTTTGAAAATCCAAGATTCGGATACGGCAAGGATACGTCACATACAATATTATATAATATTATATATAAATATATATATATATTATATATTAATATTTTTTAATTTTAAAAAACACTTTAGAGCTAAAAAATCAAATACTCCATGAAACCATCAAACACTTATAGAACATTGAATTATAAATATGAAGATTGAAACACTGAAATGATGCATCGTCCCTCATACAAAGTAAAAAAAAGGATCATGATTCATAATATCATAAATGATATTAGTAAAGACATTTACATATCCTCAAATGGATCTATATCTTCTGCATATTGCAAATCTACATCATGAATAGATGATGGGGGTCTTGGAATGTAGGAAGTTGCATCAGTAGGTTGGACTGGTAGTGGAACAATATCCTCAAGTAGGTTGAGGTGAGTGATGGCATTCAGTGTCAGGTTCAAGTTAGAGATCTCAGGCTCCACATCCCACATCCTGCTTGGACCTTTTTAATACTCTGGTTCAGCGTGTGATAGAAGACGGAGGTTGGAATGAACATAAACAAGGTCCTCAACCTTTGCCGCTCCCAACCTATTTCGCTTCACTAAATGGATGAAGCCATATGTACTTCAATTCCTCTCAGTTGATGAGGAACTAGCAACCTGTGATAACAACCTGGTGGCTAGAGTAGAGAGATGAATGCTATTCCCGTCCATGGAAGCCCCACCAAGTAATAGGATCAACATGCCCTCGATCATCCATAGCTACTGGATCTGAAAAGCTACCAGTAGACTGCACAAACCCTTCAAATCCTTGGCGGACTTCCATTGCAACTCCCATATCTCTATAAATGTTCCTCAAGGCTGTCTTGTATCCTTGTACCACTTCAGAATCTTTGTTTGGTGCTGTTCTACCAAGTAAAGATAATATTTTAGAATGATAGTATTTAGGGTGCAATGCATATGCCAGAAGGTGTAATGGCGTGATCATTTTGTTCCACCTTTTTGTAACTATGTCCTTCACTAAATAATAGAATGTTTCATAAAGGTCATTTTCACTTGCCCTGATAATTTCCCTTATCCTCTCCAACATACTATCAATGTTTTCATAAACTTCCCCCAAGCAAGGTGTATCTGTATCAAATGCCCTGATCGAGGTCAAGATTGATTCAGTGAACCGTAGAAGATATTGGACCTTGTCCTACCATGCATCATCAAGAATGATGGACTTGATTTTTTGCCCTTTATCAGAAGTGGAAGTCCTCCATTTCCCACAGAGGGTTAATGACCATTGCTTGTAGTGCTTGTCCCACCTCCACAAGTTTCTTTATGACAAGAGTGTGGGAGGCAAAACGAGTTTCAACAACCTACAAGTTTCAAAAAGGCAAATCTCAAATGAGAAACCATATATAAATTTGTAATTAAAAATAAGAATTTCTAATACAAATAGTATTGATTAAAAAAAAGTACCTTCAGTAGCTCCAACTTTGCAAAACTTTGATAAATGGCTTGGGACATTGAATGATTTGTTATGAACATTTGGATTTCTTTTGATGCTACATATATTTCGTTAATCCATTCAATCTCACCAATCTTGGCAAGGATAAGGTTCAATGAATGTACTGCACATGGAGTCCAAAAGATGTGATCATATCGACCCTCCACAATCAAACTTGCAGCGTTACAAACCTGTGCGTTGTCCGTAATGACTTGGACAACATTATGTGGTCCCACACTTTCTATTGCATCAATAAGAATTGTGGATATGAAAGATGCATCTTTCTCTATTCCACTGCAATCAACAACCTTCAAAAACTTTGCCCCTTGGGGGCATACTGCAACAACATTAATTAATGGGCGGTTTCTTTGGTCTCTCCATCCATCAGAAATGACGGACACCCCTGTTTCTGCCCATGTATCCCAGATTCCCTGTAGCTGTCTATCCACGGATTGTCTCTCTGATGCCAACAAAGTAGTGCGGACCTTTTCATATCCAGGGCTTTTGTACCCTTTTGGCGCTTCATTAACTGCCTTGATCATTTGTTGCCAGTAAAGGGAACACACCAAATTGAATGCTAGCCCATTTGCATAGATGCAATGAGCTACATGTTCATTAGCTATGTCTCTACCTTGATTATTGCTTCAAAAGGGCCTAGAGTGGGCCTTTTATTAGATGTGGCAATAGGCCTAGATGGCAATGGAGGCCTAGTTGCAGAGCTTTGCACAAGATGTTTTCCCTTAGCAAGCTTCCTATCAGCAGCTTCTTGTAAAGATGCATAGAATTTCATTTTTCCAGGACTCAAACCTTGGCCAAGTTTGCCATTTGCATCTTTTGGCCCGGTGCATACTTGCACCCCTGTGTTAGTTTAACCAATGAGATAGGTCTTCACCCTAGTATATGAGCCATTTTTTATATCTTGGCATTCATTGCACTTCCATTTAAATGAACCACCTCCGAGATTTTTGCCAATAATCTCCACATACTGCCATAGAGGAGCTTTTGGGTCTGTTTTGATGATCTCCCCTTCATTATGCTCATGTGTTGAATCCTGTGATGGTTCCATAATGATAATGGTATAGACTATATTCAACTATTAGTTACTTGCAACTGCATATAAAATTCAAATTATAATATATTGTCAATAAACAATTAAAAACTAAATAGCAAATACATAAAAAAATTAAATTTAAATTTTAAATACATTCAAATTTAAATAGAGCTCAAGCATTGTTCACCAAAGGCTAAAGCCCAAGTATTAACACCATTCCACTCCCTAGAGTTAAATTAGTAATTTAAAATTACCACTAAACAATTAAAAAATTTAAATTAGTATTTAAATTTTTCTAGTCTATGACTCCATTACCACTAGTAAAACTAAATACAAAATACAGTGAAAATATATATATTATTATTAAACACTACATCTATTATTAATATTAAACACTAATAAGATAATATCATATATTAATAATAGCCAATTTTTAGACAAGTGCATAAACACTGCAGTAAATTTTTGGACAAGTTAACAATACAGTAATATTATTACCTAAACAGTAACACTACAGTAAATTACTAAATATTGTAAATATTATAAACTATAATGAATTAAATTTGTATTTGTACTGAATATATATCATAGAACGGATGCATAAAATTAATATTATAACTTATAAGTTTATAACACTACATTATATAACAAGAAGTGAATATTAAATACCTTGTTAAACCCCTGATTCCTCTGGTGGCAAAAGACAACCAGGCATTGCTTTCTAAGTTTTGTTCCTGTTGCTGTTGGCTGCCTGACTGTGTGCAGGCGTGAACAGTGAGAGTCAGTGCTGCGGGACCATGAGACTGAGTCACTGTGCTGGCGTGAACAGAGAGACGTGCTACGTGCAGGGGGGCCGGCTGTGTGAACAGAGAGTGACTGTGTGTTGCATGCAAGGGGGCTGACGGTGAGCCCAGAACAAATGACTGTGTGCAGGAGGGGCCAATGGTGAGCCCGGAACAAATGACTGTGTGCAGGAGGGGCCAATGGTGAGCCCGGAACAAATGACTGTGTGCAGGAGGGGCCAATGGTGAGCCTGGAACAAATGACTGTGTGCAGGAGGGCCGGACAAGTGAATGTGGACAAAGGAAAAGTTGAGTGCTGACAAAGCAGGTGCGATGTTAATTGTTGAGCGCTAACAAAGGGGACCACATTATAATATATATGCAAAAATAAAATCGAAACCTACAGCTAAAATCGAAACCTAAAAAATTCCGCTTTTTTTGACTTTTTCGGCAATCATTTCAGCGTTTCCGACAGCCACCAGCGGGATCTGTTCCCTGGGAAAGTTGGCCGTTTCCAAAAAGTGAAAATTTTAAAAAATAAGTATTTTAGAGGTATTTTTGGAGGATCTGGATCCGGATCTGGTTCAAATCCGTGGATCCGGCAATACTCCTCCCACCTCTGCCGGATCTGGCAACATAGCTTTTTGCCTTCAATCATGTTTCTTCAATTTTACGCAATGACCAAAGTTCACTGAATCGGGTGGCTTCCTTCTTTCCAAAGATTCTAGATGTGAAGTTGCCCCATTCCTTTAGAAGTGCATTAAGCACTATGTTGGTCATTTCTTTGTCGGACATTATTTCTCCCAACTCTTGTAGTTGGTCTCTTATATTTTATACCTTCATAAAATATGGGGCTATTCCATCTTCCTTTGAGATCTTCATTTTGTATGGCTCATTCCTCAAAGATATCACTTCTCCTGCAGTACTTACGGAGAACAATTCTATTAACTTGTCATATATTTCTTTTGATGTCTCCAACTTTGATACATAAGGTATGAGGGGATCCTTGATGGATTCAATGAGAATCCTTTGAGCCCTTACTTCCCATTTCATATACTTTGCTAGAGCTTGAGCTTCTTACTTTGGAGGCTTAGTGATTGATCCCTAAACATGTTCAACAACTTCATTTTCTATGAGGATCAAATATGTCCTCTTCTTCCATGCAGGAAATTTTGATGACCCAGCTAATTTGTTGTTTTCCTTGCAAAATGAAGTCATTTTGATAGCATATTTAGTCATAAATATAAGGTACTTACTTGTCAAGTGAAGATGCTCCTTGATGACAATATATTCAACTTGATGCCTTCCTAATTTCGATGATGATATTGCTAATAGAAGATGTCTTCCTTCAAAAGTGATCCTTCAAAGAGAGGGAGATCACCTTGATTCCTCGATGATGATGACAATGCCTCTTCTTGCTTCCCTTGGATGTAGAGACTTCAAGATGCTTTAATGAGTAGTCCTTTGAGTGGAGATAGGGTCCTGTAGATATTTTCTTTGTGATGATGATGTGAACTTCTCAAGAATGCTTCAAGTTAATAATCTTTCTTTGGATGAGCTAGGGTTTTGAGGTCTTTCTTTGAGATGTGATGATCCTTGAGATGAATGGTCCTTGATGATTGATGCTCTTGATGATGTTCTTGTGGTTCGGCCCTTGAGTGTCCTTGTTTAAGCTGCCTTTCCTTGTTTTGTCACCTTAGCTCTGATACCATGTTGAGAAATCTAGTGACAATTTGATTAGGTGATTTCTCTTTCGTTGATAACTACTTGTGATTTATTTTTACTTAACTTGATTCGCTTCTTCTTTCACTTGATTATTATTAGTAATATCTTCATCAAACAACTACCAAACCATAAATAACAATAAGACAAAGGACACACGATATAGGTGATCAACCAGGGCCAAAACCTCTCTAACTGAATTATTTTATATTCTTTTCTTCTTATAGAATCTTCAATTGACGAATTCCAAGACCTATGACCCTTGACCAACACCCCTCTAAGACCAAGTCAACCTTCTTTCTTGATGAACTTTCCTTACACAACTTCCAACAACAAACTTAAACCTTCTAGCAACTTCTTCAACAACTTCAACCCCAACAACAATTTCTTTAACTTCGACTTAGCAGATTCACAACTTCGACCTTTCACAACTTCATCTTAGTTGCAGCGTCACAACTTCAATGCAGCTTCACAAATTCGATGCAGCTTCACAAATTCGATGCAGCTTCACAGCTTCGTCCTAACTGCAGCTTCATAGCTTCGACTTAGATGCAGCTTCAATGCAACTTCAAAATTTTGTCTTGCCTAGTAATTGTAGAAACCCTAACACAAGAGAGAGAGAGAGGTCCAAAACTTCTACCTTGCTCTTCTTATTCTTCTTTTTCATCCTCTTTTAGCTTATTTTTTGAGGACATCGAACATACTTTTTGTGTTTCCAAATGAAGATGAGGTCCTTCTTATTTATAGGCTTTTGAGGGGTACGAATTACTATCTTTAGGCCGACTTGATCTTTGTACCATGACGAGGTCTTGGAGGGTCTTTTGACTCAAATAAATTTTCCTTACAATAAGTAACATGGCCAAAAGGGTCTTTCATACATGACAATGACTTAATTGACTTGTAGATTCAATGACAAGCCCTAGAAGCACTCAATGGGTGCTTGACCTAAAACTAAATTTCCCTTGAGCATGAAACCCACGCCTCAAGAATAACAATAATAAATTTATTTTTCTCATTACATCAAATACATAAAATCATCATCACATATGTAATTTTGAAGATCGAACCTAGTTACATATTTCAACACTCGACACAACCTACAAGAGGAATCAATAATACATCTCCTGGATCACAAGGTCTCTCGGCGCACAACCTACAGGAGGAATAATAATACATCTCCCAAACCACAAGGTCTCTCAGCACACAACCTACAGGAGGAATCAAATACATCACCCAGACCACAAGGTCTCTCGGCACACAACCTATAGGAGGAATGAACAATACATCTCCCATATCACAAGGTCTCTTGGCACACAGCCTACAGGAAGAATCAATAATACATCTCCTGAACCACAAGGTCTCTCGGCACACGACCTACAGGAGGAATCAATAATGGATCTCTCAGATCACAAGGTCTTTTGACACATAGCCTACAAGAGGAATCCACAATACATCTCCTAGAGTACAAGGTCTCTCGGCACATAGCCTATAGGAGGAATCAACAATACATCTCTCGGACAATAATGTCTCTCGGTACACTGCCTATGGAAGATGGTTTATTCATGATGCTATGTAATCAATGCTCCTTCTTTAAGGAGATTCTTAAGCATTTCAATTTCTTCACATTAGCAATCAGTTCAACATCAGAAATGTAGCCATGGTGGATCTCAGCATTCAGTTATTCAACTTTAGCCAGAGCTTCTTTTAGGAACAATCATCAAGAACTATCAAAATACAATAATATACTTCATCAGTGGCTTCTTACAAAGGCAATCATTGGCAACCATAGTGTCCATAGATGAATCCAACATATAATAAATGGCTTCTCACAGAAGCAGGGATTGACAACCATAGTAGAATCCACAAATGATAAGTGGTTGCAGTCCATTGTGCCAAGGTTATCATCAGGTCCATGTCTCAAAAACAACTCCCTCTTACACAGAAGTCCTTTATATAGCAGAAAAGTCACAGGCTCATTTTTAGCATATTTAGATCACCATCGGCCTTCAAAATTTCCATTCATCTTTATATAAACGTGCTTGATCTTGTCTTCTCCCTCTAAGTACAAAACCTATCATGAGTCGTTTTGTCACATTGTTCTTTTGTCTTGGCAGTGTTCATTGTGTACCTTTTAATCCTTACTAGGAGGCTATGGAAGAATAAGAACAACCAAGCAAGCGAAGAGACTTATAATGAAATAATCAATAGAAACAATCAAGAGAATACCTATCTTTTGAGAGTGTGTCAACTCCCTCTGGACCTCAGCCTTCTTAATTTTGAGTCAATTTCATTACATCATCAAGGAGTCCACACCATCATCAAAGAATTCGCATCATTTAGAAGTCCACATCATTAAGGAGTTCATGTCATTAAGGATTCCACATCCTACATCATCAATGAGTCTACATCATCATCATCATCAAGAAAACTACATCATCATCATCATCATCATCATCATCTAGGAGTCTAGTCATTTCATCATTAACGAATCCATGTCACCTACGAGTCCTCATTATCATCATCAAAGAGTCCATCATTCACATTATGATTCCACCTTATCATTTATATCATATCATCATTAAGGAGTTCACATCATCAAGGACATCAAAGAATGCATATCATTAGCGATGATATATAATAAAAAAGAAATTCAAGACACTTATCTTTTAAGGACATAACAACTCCCTCTTAGTCTTCAACCTTCTTGTATTCATCCTGCAAATCATACTCATCATCAAGATGTTAGATCTTCTAGAAGCTAGGGTTTATTTAAGCGAAAGCAATCAATCCATAGGCCCAACCCTAAATAGGGTTATAAATTGATTGGCAAAATTTTTAACTCCAAACCCTAATGATTAATCTAGGATTTACAAACCCTAGATTATCTTCATAATCATCACCCTTGCAATCTCATTCAATTTCATCTTTTTCCAACATCTGCATTCCTAGGTTTTCATAAATCAAACCATCATCATTCTTGCTATCAGACCTAGAGAATTGAAACTCTTAGGGTATTCCAAATCAAACCCATACTAGGCTTTCGCTAACCACCATATACCAAGAACCTGGACAGACATTTAGACATCAAACCCTAGATTTCAAAATTTAATAAAGTTTCACCCTTTAGACGACCTTTCTCTTGACATCCCTATAATAATTCCTAATGTTTAAAGTCACTTGATTCAATCATTAATTCTTTTACTTGCAACTTGACTATCCATTGAACCAATAAGGAGTATTTTCCAAATAATATTGTTATGAGCTTTAGGTCAATTTGGCCAGCCTCTTCCAGAGTAGATGGACTTTTGTATAAAACATATTTGAATAGATTGATCAGACTTTCAGGATTTGTTCTTCTTCCACTTTTAGAAGAATCATCGGCTTGGTTTAATATCATCGTTCAAGTTTAAGCCTTATGTAATTCATTGTAGTCATTTAATACATAGGACTCTTTCAGCCAACTCATGGATCCAAAGTAATTTGAGAGGACTATTACAATAGTCCCTTATAATAGAGAAGATAGATCGACTTTCTTACTGAGGTTGACCTTCTTTTAGAGAGATGTCTTTTTGTATCTATAGAATTGGGTGTCCTCCTAACTATCACATACCATAGATTTTTTGTCACAGTGATGGACTTGGGCTGCGAATTTTGGATCTCATCATGCACAAAGAAGACAAGCCTCTCCAAACCTTAACCTTGTTACAATATTTGGTCTTATAGGCTTTGCATTGATCTTTCGCTAGAACTGCATAAAACTTCAATATTTCCATCCTCAGTGAAGAAGGCTTGGATCTTTTCTACAGACTCTAATTTGGATAGTCCTTCCACTGATTTACGCTTCCATAGATCATCAAGATTCTCTAATTTGACTTCTTTATGTTTCTAGGACGTATTCTTAGATATGATTAGAGATACGAACTTTGCAAGGAGAGCCTTGCCATAGGGATAAAGAGTTATATGTGTTGCAAAATAAAGGTAGATGTAGGTTAATGTTGATTCTCCTTAACTTGATAATTTCTTGTGAAGTTTGTTGTTTTCTTATTAATTATTTTTGTTTTCTTTCATCAAGCAATTACCACACATGTAAATATAGGAGGCAAAAGACATCAAATGTAGGCTCCACGCCAGGGCAAAACCCCTCCAACAGGGAGAAACCTGCAAGAACTTCTCTTCTTATCAACTTCAAAGGATACTTCCAAGAGCAAATGAGAAAGTCAAGCCTTCTAGCTACAAGTCAACACTTCTCCAAAAGTCTTCTCAAGTCAAAATGCCACTTCCTACAAGCTTCAAGAGTTTTAATGCAATTTTGGCCTTCACTATTCTTCTTGTCACAACTTTCAGACCTCTAAGATACCACTGTGCAATCTTTGGACCTCTGTTCCTCTTCCTGCAAACTATGAACCTATGTTCTTCTTACTGTAGACTTAAGATATTTGTACCTACTGCAACTCTCGGTCCTTTGGTGCTTCTTGTGACCTTTAGACCTCTTACTATGCTTTTGACTGTAATTTTCGGGTCTCCAAGATATTCCTATACCTTTGCTTTGAGCAAACCACTTCCTGTTTTGGGTAGGAGCAGATTCTTTTATGTTTTTCGATCTTCTAGTACATGACACAGGGAGAACTAGTGTCCAACCATACTCCCTCTTAATCAAGGAGGACATCCTTATTCTCCTTTTAATCAGAGAATAGATCCTGCTCATATTCAAGGAGACTCCTTTTACTCCCTCTCAAACCTGGAGGAGATTCTCGACTACACAACCACAACTTCTTTTACTTGCTTTTCATAAAAACACCATCTAGCAGTTCTTTATAGCTTGCATGGCTCGCTCTTTGCTATGCATCTCATTGTATAGAACATGCTTCCTTTCATGGATCACGGAGTCATCTTCTCACGAAAGGTTCCAGGTCATTTGTCTTGGACATCACTTTCGTTTCGACTTCATCAATGAGGGCATTTTATTGAACCTTCTCAAACGTTAAGTTTACCATAGCTTCCTCACGAAAGTGACCTTCATATTATCTTCTCACACAACTACCTTCTAATCCTAAGATGAGCACATCTTGATCTTCATCGAGGCCAGGTACCAGATGTTGAGCTTTCCCTCAATATCCACACAGTTGAACTCGTCTCGATTGTCATCATGTATGCCTCCAATATCTTTCTTGTTGGAAAATCAATTCAAATAGATTAGGGTTTGATTCTCCTTACTTGATAATTACTTGTGAGTTATGTTGGCTTCTTTTACTTCTTTATTATCTTATCTTTCATCAAGCAATTACCATATTATGTGTGTATGAAGATCACAAAACAAGAGACATGAGATGTAGGCACTATGCCAGGGAAAAAACCCCCTCGAGGGGAAAACCCAGTAAAAAATTCTCTTCCTTTCAATAGTATTTTTTGAGACTCTTCACCGTAGACAAAGACCAAACCTTCTCTCCACACCAAGTCATTCTCCCAGATCTTCGACTTCTTTCCAACAACCCTTCCTTCCAAGCAACTTCGACTATGTAGCAACTTCCGGCATCAGGCAACAAAAAAACTTGGAAGACTTCGATCTCTCAAACTAGGGCACGAAACAGAGAGAGAGAGGCACCAAAAGTTCGATTTTCTTCTTCTCCTTAGACTCACCCAACTCGCACTTCCTTTGCTTTCTTAGACCCACTTTGCACTTCTTCAACTTCCTTAGAGATATCGAACTTGCTTGAGATGAGATGCTCCAAATGAATTCGACTTGCTTCTATTTATAGGCTTCAAGTGAGGTTGAATTGGTGTCCTTAGGCTGACTTGGTGTGGAGGATACATAAATTATATTTGACTCAATAGTAAACCTTTTTACATGATTCAAAAGCCCAAGAAGGGTCTCTTTGAATGTACAATGACTCTATAAACTCAATATTAATCCTAGGAGTCCACAATGGGGACTTTGTTAGATTTGGCAACTAGGGCCAAACTTCACTTTGGATAGCTCAAATGAGGTAGCTGATATTTTTATTGGATTCCTCTTTCGAAGAGGTGTAGGATTGATTTAAAGATCATCTCATTCACCTGTTGATATGGATGTCTCTTATGCAACATCAGTAAATGAAGAGGTGAGTCGCCATATTTCGCCATTTTCAAATTCTTTCGAAGCCTTACAAAAACTGAAGGAACTCTATGACTCGCACTCTGCACTTGAAGTTGTTCAACTCATGATTAAATTGTTCAGCCTTGAATTACAAAATTATGATCCTCTTGCTCTTGCATCAGAAATAAAATCTATTATGCATGATATCAAAGTCACTAATGTTGAACTGGACATTCCTTTGATATCTTTTGTCAAGGCACTCTATCCCACTTACTCAAACTATCTTGAGTCATTGCAAGCAAATGGAAACCTCAAAGAGATTACCTTTGACTACCTTGTGAAAAAATTTGCTGAAAGAGAGAAAGCTTTTGGGAAGAAGACAATTCCTTTGTCTTCTGAAGAGGTTGTGTGTCTTGCACATAGAGAGAAGAATCTTGCTCAAGATTCTTCTAGAGGAAGAGGTGGTCGAAGAGGAAGAGGAAGAAGAAATTTCAAAGGCGGGGGGGCAGACACTCTCAAGGAGAAAAGTCAGATTTGCATTGAATACATTGCAATAGAGATGGATCACATGATGCATCCACATGCAAATTGCCTTGGGACATAATTGAGTAGGAAAGAAACCAACCCAAAGGTAAAACTAATGACAAACAGAAAGGTAAATAACCTGAATCACTCACTATGTTGTGGTACACCGTAATATTGGAGTAAATGAAGACTTATTTAATGCTTCACTTGCTTCTTGGAAAAACGATTGGTTGTTTGATTCAAGAGCAACTTGCCACATGACTTTTAGAAGATATTTTTTTGAAGAATTTACTGACAATGTTGATGGAGCAATATACTTTGTAGACAAATCAAAACTCAAGGCATCAGAGCTTGGCACAATTAGGCTTAAATTGCTTGGTCTTCCAGACTTTCTTCTGCATGATGTTTTATATCTCCCACAGCGCAGGAGAAACTTGTTGTCCTTGTTCCACATCTTACCAGCGAGGACACTCCATTCATATGTTTGATGGCAAGGTTGAGTTGAGAAAAGCATCAGATCACTCACTTGTCATGACGGGGATAAATGAAGAAAGGCTTCTCAGGCTGCAAGGTACCTCTGCTCGTGCACAAAATTTCTCATACAATTCTCATTGTGATGAAGGTACATTTCCATCAAGTTTATTATGGCATGCTAGATTTGGACACTTGAACTATCACAGCCTCTGCTTGTTGAAGAAAAATGGTGTTACTGGTTTGCATACAATTCCTGGGAAACTTAAACAATGTGTTGATTTGGGGTAGCATAGGATGTGTTCTAGCCATGAAAATTGGTGCAGAGGTTAAAGCACATGAGATCTCCAAGACTCAGAAATGGTTTGGGCAAATTCTAACTAGTTTGGGAGATATTAAAATAATTAATATTTTTAATGGAGTTCCTAAGTCTAAACTTAGGAAAAATAAAATATTAATGGGTATTAATATAAAACTGGGTAAGAAGGTTCCAAAAGTCATGGATCAAGCCAAATCTAATCTTAGCCGTTGATTAGAGATTTAATTTCGGTTGTTGAAGGACCAACAGAAAAAGTATAAGAGGAGGCTTGAGGGTCAGTTGGAGGATACACCAAGAGAGATCAAGAATTCGATTTTCTGGGGTAGGGTTTGCTGAGGAAATCGAGTGAGTGATTTGAGTCGCAGCTGAGGGGCAGTGAATACATAGCAGAGAGGCAGAGTTGGTACCAGAGAGGTAGCGCAGAGCGTAGATAGGTTGACGCAAGGGCAGCCAAGAGTTGCACAAAGCTAGAGAGGCCAGTGTGTGAGACATAGAGGGTCTAGGGGCTAACGCAGAGTCTCCAAAAGCTAACATAGAGGCCAGAGTGGCTGACGCAAGGCCTAGAGGCAGTGCTGGGAAAATTTCGTGGGACAGACTGGGAGTTGGAGAGCCAGATAAGGTGACGCAGTCCCTATCAAAGTGACACAAAGCAACAAAAACTGCATTGTTGCTTTGGGATCGTTCATCCGGTGATTTAGCTAGAATATCTATCTCCGACTGAGAGGTACTACTGCAGAGGGCATTCTCTATTGGGTGAGCCATTTCTGGCACCCAGGTTGTATTATGAAACTGCATAATAATAAAACCCTCTGAATAGCTGCACCGGTTTTTCGCATTGGGTTTTTCCGGGGACATTAGTCCAAAAACAATGGTGTCACTTGTGTACTTGTTTATTTTTAGTTGATGATCTGTACATGTTGATACTGTACTTGTATTTATTTTCAGTGTTTACATGGTAAATAACTTGTTAAGTAATTGAACAAGTAGGCAGAAAGAAGTCAGATAGTACAGGAAGAATTTCTAACAGGTTAAACTTAGAAATTCAAACACAATGTGGTGCTTGCATTCTAGGAAAGCATAGCAAACAGTGTTTTCATGATTCACATTCCAGAGCACATAGAAAACATGAACTTATTCATTCAGATTTATGTGGTCCAATGTCTGTTCCTTCTACATATGGAAATGAATATATGATGACATTTATTAATGACTACACCAGAATGTGTTGGGTTTATTTATTGAAGAAAAAATCTGATGCTTTTCAAACATTCAAGAACTTTCATATATGGATTGAAAATGATGCACAATCTCATATTGGCTCTATTCACACTGATAATGAATAATACTTTTCAAATGAATTTGAAAACTATCTTCACCAACATGGGATCAAACATCAAATAATTGTGCCTTATAATCCCCAACAAAACGGAGTAGCTGAAAGAATGAATAGGACAATCTTAAATATGGTGCGCTCCATGATGTTTTTCAAGAATGTAAAATTGATGTTTTGGGCTGATGCAGTTCTATGTGATGTATATGTAAAGAATAGATGTCCATCTATTGCTATTAGAAACAAGACTCCTTATGAAATGTGGTATGGGCACATTCCTTCGGTAAAGCATCTCAGGGTCTTTGGTTCCCCCTATTATGCCTTGATACCAAAGGTACATAGAAACAAACTTGGTGCAAAGAGTCGTAAGTGTATCTTCTTGGGGTTTCAAACACCTACAACGCATATCGTCTCTATGTTGAAGTCAATAAAAAGTTTGTTGTATCTAGAGATGTAATCTTTCTTGAATCATCCAAAGCTGACAATGTTGTTGAGCGGCAACTTGATCGCTTGGATAGATTCGCAAATGCAAAATCATTTCAAGAATTTGATAATCAGATTCCACATCTTGAAGGGGGATTCCTATACTGGGTTAACCTGTGGAAGCTTCTTCTGAAGCACTCTCTCCCCTGCATGAAACTCCAACCACTGATGATACTTTGAGTGATGTCATTGACAGAATTGGGAGACTCAATCTTGATTCAGTCTCGACTCAATTAACCGAGCAACCTGGACCATCTCAGAAAGGTCCCCCAAAGTGGTTGACAAAGACACTTGAAAGTGTTCATCCTGATGAGGTTGGAAAGACAGGAACAAGAAATTCAACTCGGCAAAATGGAGGTAATGTAGATGACTCTGATTCACCTGTTGATATGGATGTTTCTTATGATTGTGAATTGAATTTGTCTACAGATTTTGAACCAACTTCCTTCAAAGAAGCCGCTTCTCATGATGAATGGAAAGAAGCGATGCAAAAGGAGTATGATGCCTTGATAAAAATGGCACTTGGAAGCTGGTTGATTCTCCATCGCGAACCAAACCAATTGGTTACAAGTGGGTCTACAAAAACAAGTATAAAGCTAATGGCTCACTTGACAAGCATAAAGCCAGGGTTGTGGCAAAAGGTTTTGCACAGAAGGAAGGGGTTGTTTATGAGGAGACTTTTGCCCCCACAATAGAATGGGCTACCATCCGGACACTCTTTGCCCTAACAGCTCAGAACAGTTGGAAAGTCCATCGAATGGATGTAAAAACTGCTTTCTTGAATGGAGATCTAAAAGAAAATGTTTTTATGCCCCAGCCTGAAGGATTTGTTGTGAAAGGACATGAACATAAAGTATGCAAACTTGTGAAATCCTTGTATGGCCTCAAGCAAGCACCACAAGCCTGGTATGAAAAATTAACTGAGCATCTTCTGAAACTCAATTTCAAACATTATGATCTTGATGATGCAACTTTGTTTGTCAATAAAGTTGACAAAAAAGTTGTATATCTTGTGGTATATGTAGATGATCTTTTGATGACAAGGAATAATGAGAGCTACATTGCATCCATAAAGAAGAATTGAGGAGAGCTTTTGAAATGACAGATTTGGTCTATGTTCATTACTATTTTGGTATTTGAGGTAACTCAACATCCGAAGTCCATATTCCTTTCTCAAAAGAAGTACATTGAAGATCTGTTGAACAGGTTTGGATGGCTAAATGCAATCCTCTAACTATTCCAATGGAACAAAATTTAAAGCTCACATCCACTGAAGGAAAAGAATTTGAGTATGCAACAAAGTATAGACAACTTGTAGGAAGTCTGAACTACCTGACTACTACCAGACCAAACATTTCGTTTGTTGTTGGAATTCTCTCCAGGTTTATGCAAAAGCCTTATGAGGGACATTGGTTTGCTGCAAAAAGAGTTCTAAAGTACTTGAAGGGAACTCAAGACTTTGGACTCAAGTATACACAGGTGGGCGACTTCAACTTGATTGGATACTCTGATTCAGACTTCGATGGAGACAAAGAAACTTGGGTATCTACTTCTAGTTATGCTATGAATCTTGGATCAGGGGCTGTCTCCTGGAGATCATGCAAACAATTAGTTCCATCAGATTCCACAACAGAGGCAGAATATGTGGCAGCAGCTGAGGCAACAAAAGAAATTGTGTGGCTCAGGAAAATTCTGGAAGATTTGCAGGTAAAACAAGTACATTTGACTCCACTCATGATTGACAATACCTCTGCAGTAAAGTTAGCCAAGAACCCAAAGTTCCATGAATGAACGAAGCACATCAATACAAAATATCATCTGATTCGACATCATGTTGAGGCCAAAACAATCCATCTTCGCCATTGTTCCACTAATGAGCAAGTTGCAGACATCTTCACCAAAGCACTTGGAAGAGAAAAGCTTGAAAGATTCAGAACGATGCTTGGACTCACCAACATCCCTTCAGATTAAGGGGGGAATGTTGACACCTAATCATAGTGAGTGGGTGAACAATTGTAAATAGTGTAAACAATTAATAAGAGAAAATGAAGAGTCATCGAGAGATGAAACTCAAGAGTCACTCCCTCATGTATATAACTATGAACAACCCAAATGAATAAACAGATTCTCATTTGAGGAGTTACCTCCTGGCCTGACATATTTCTATTATGGACAAATTGTAAAGGTTGGCCAGCCATCTAATTTAGCCTCTCAAGCCCACAACGTCGCATATAAATACAAGGAGCCTCCTCCTCATTTAGACACTTCACTCATATCTCTCTCTCCTTCTTGATTGGGTACGGATTTCTGACGCAACTTTCCACACATGCGAAGCACAGTGTTGTTCCAGCGTTGATTGAAGTTGGAGGAAGGGTTTTTTACTAGCGTTGACCTGTTTGACTGTGTTTTTGTGAGGGATATCTTTGTTTGGGCAGGCCGCATTTCTGGGCACAAAAAACGAGCTAGACCGTATTGTTTGACCAACGTTGACTTTTGTTGACCAGGGTTGATTGGATATTTTCGAACTATATTTGCGCTGATTTGATTTGTTGTTGGAGGTTGAGTTGACCGAGTTTGACCAAGCTATTTTGGAGGTCAAAATCTGCCCTGTTGACCAACGTTGACTTTTTGGTTAGGGCTTTCTGTTGCTATTGTTTGACTGGTCAGCTTTCACTTTGATTGGGCAAGTTAAAACAGTGCGAAACACGCATATGGATTTCCAATGAATGAATTGAATTGATGAGCAAGCTAAAGCTCAATAATAATACAAAGATATTTACAGTAAATAGAAACATCAAGTTTCTATTTAGAAAATAGAAACAATCAGTTTCATCAAAGAAACTGCTAACAAAGAAAAAATAGCAACAACTAAAAGAATGAGCATTAAATACTAAATAGGATTATTCTAATACCCTCCCTTAATGCTCAATCTATTTAAAACACCAATAGACCCTCTGAATTTTACAAATTTATCAGGGCCAAGAGGCTTGGTGAAGATGTCTGCGGGCTGCTCTGTTGTGGGAACATATCGCAACTGAATGGATCCGTCTTCAACAAGCTGGCGAATGTAGTGGCAATGAGTTTCCACATGCTTTGTTCGTTCATGAAAGATTGGATTCTTGGCAAGTTTGAGCACTCCCTGATTATCACAAAACAAGGAAGTAGGACCTGTCTGGGAAACATGCATATCCGCAAGCATACGTC
>APFE031737385.1:47131-60405 GCA_000404065.3 Pinus taeda
CAAGCATACGTCGAAGCCAAACTGCCTCACAGGATGCCTTAACTGCTCCCCGATACTCTGCTTCTGGTGAGGAGAGAGCCACTGCCTGCTGCTTCCTACTAGTCCAGGTAACAGCACCAGATCCTAGACTAAACACATACCTAGCTGTAGATTTACAGTCATCAACCGAACCGGCCCAGTTAGAATCTGTGTAACGACTGAGTATAGGATCAGAGCTTTGAGTGTATAGGAGTCCATAATCAGAAGTGCCACGCACATATCGTAGCACACGCTTTGCGGCTATCCAATGATCAGCTTTAGGAGCTGACATGAAGCGAGAAATGTAGCTCATTGCAAAACTGATTGTCAGATCTCGGCAGCTGTCTTGCCAGAAGGAATCTGCGGTAACTGATCATCAGTCACAGAGAGCTTGAGGAGCATAACCGCCTCTCGATTTCGATCATCAAACTTATCTTGATCGGTACCAGCTGTACTGGGACGGAGCTCTTTGCCCAAAATGAGCTGATCAAGACGCCTGTATTCAAAAATGGTCAACATTCTTTGTTTCCAGATGTTATAATCGCTGCCATTAAAGCGTTGACTGCCTTCCAACATCAGATTGGTTAGCGAAGCCATCTGCACGTTTCTCAAGGTACAGAAAACAGCAAAGGAATCTGTCGAGGATTATAAGGGCAATTTATCTGGCACGAATTTTAATGCAAATGCCGGCTAATCCGGTGGTGAAAATATGAAGGAATGCTAAAAACAATTTTTTTTCACGCAAACGAAAAAAACTGATTCTTCCACGCAGATGACTGTAAAGAGAAAAACTGTTACGTGATACCCCCTCGGCTCAGAAAAACTGTTACGTACTTACTGGATTGAAAAAGTGAGAATCACTTCCTCCTATCACGTGTCAGATAAAGAGAAACCATCGAGCGGCGGCGGAAGAAGCCTCAGGAACGCCGCAAAGGCAAAATCGTGGTTTCCGCAGAGGAATACGTGCTTCTGTGCAGGATAACGCTCACGAAGGGAGACGAGGAAATCTATTACCTTCGCTGTGTCGGGTCCTCTGTCGCAGTAATCTCCCAAAAATATCACTGTTGAAAGAGAACAAACCTTTGCCAATAATTTTCCGCGGCGATAGATCTGCCTAGATAATATACTCGCTGGTTATTGTATCATGGCCCCATCATAATACTGTTGCAAAACTCCCTGCAGTGTATTGACGTCGGTTTCCAAGGAATATTCAAGCCCGCGGAATATTCAATACACTCTGAAATGCGACCACTCGAGGATTATAAACACAAATTGCCCGTCCAAATGTCCAACAACATGACTAGCAGGATATGGCGCACGATTCCATAGAATTTTATAAGCTTCGATCACCAGTATTGCTGCCTCAGACTCGGTCTTCGAAAACCCCGCGTGCAAATTTCTCCAAGACAGACCCCGCGTGCAAATTTCTCGAAAACCCAGCGTGCTCGTTGCCTGTGAATTTCTCCGAGACTTTCTGTGACTTTCTGTCACTTTCCTTGCCGCTCTGATATGAAGACGCTGAGCTCTGATATGAAGATGCTGAGCAAAAAAAATCCTGTAGAAAAACCAACGTTTGCACGTTGAATTGTTTTAAAGCAACCACAATCAATCGATTGCAGTACCAGTTTCCACGGGATGGCCCAGATCCACTGAAGAAGAGAAAAAATTCTCTACAGAAGAGCAATTTCGAAATAAAGCACTAATTTTTTTTCTTTTTCTTTTTTTTCTTTTTTTTTTCACACTATAAAAAATTATTTCTAAAATAAAAAATACCTTGCTCTGATACCATAAAACAGTGCAAAACACGCATATGGATTTCCAATGAATGAATTGAATTGATGAGCAAGCTAAAGCTCAATAATAATACAGAGATATTTACAGTAAATAGAAACATCAAGTTTCTATTTAGAAAATAGAAACAATCAGTTTCATCAAAGAAACTGCTAACAAAGAAAAAATAGCAACAACTAAAAGAATGAGCATTAAATACTAAATAGGATTATTCTAATACAAGTGAATATTCATATTGTACTTTCTCTCGCTGTTAAACTTTTGAAGAATAATAAGAAGAATTAATTAAGGGTTTCCCCACATTGGGGTTTTTCCTTGGCATCTGCCAAATTTTGTGTCCTCTTGTCTTGGCTTGTCTTCTACTATTATTGTTTATGCTCTATCTGCATTTTACTATCATGTTGATGTGATTGCTAATTTGGAAATTGATATTGGGCTAATGAGAAAATTGAAGTAAAATTGCTCTTAAGCATAGAACATACCATTGTTATCTAAAATTAAAATGGTATCAGAGCTGAGGTGAAGACAAAACCCAAGCAAGAGTGAAAAGAGCAACCACTGAGAAGAGAAATCACTAATATCTTTTGATCAAAGTCAAGATTTAATGGCCTCCACATCATACTTAAAGTCTAATGATAAGCTTCATGATAAGTCTGATTATCATGCATGGAAGATGTCTCTTGATTTGAATTTAGAAGACCGAGATGTTATGGACTATGTGTAGGGAAAGATTTTGGAACCTCCTTCAAATGCACCAATTGCTACTAAGACCAAGTACAAGAAAGGTGAAGTCAAAGCCAAGAAGATCATCAGGGACTCTATTCATAAGCATTCAGTTGCTTATGTCTCCAATTTAAACACATCAAAGGAGATATATGACAGGTTGGTTGGCATGTGCAAATCTTGCAATGCAAACCAATTCCTCTTTCTCAAGAACAAATTGAAGCACATAAAGAAGGGAAGAGGTGAAGACATTCAATCCTACTTCATGAGGATTACCAAGATAAAAAATGATCTTTTCTCAATTGGAGAAGCTATTGCTAATAGGGAGCTCACTCTTATTGCCCTTGGGGGTCTCCCTCGTGAATGGTATGTGTTCAACACTACTATTCTCAACAATGATAGGATTTCAGGTTTTGAAGAATCGCTGACTAGATGTTCTCAAGAAGATACAAGGATGATGGAAATGGAGATGCTTTCAAATAGAAATGATCCTACTACATTCTCCGTTCATGCTAAAAGGAAAAACAATGCAGATTCAAAGAAGCAATGTCAAGGGAGACCGAGATTCGAAGAAGGAAGGAAGGGGAGATGCTTCGTTTGTAACAAGTTTGGCCACTTTGCTAGGGAGTGTCCTAATAGAAGGGATACACCTCGAGATGATGACAACAACAATTGCAACAATTTCAGGGGAAACAACAATCAAAGGAATGGGAGGTTCAACAACAAAGGGAAAAGGGATACTCTCACTACTTAACATGGAAATGGTCGACCTCCCAAAAGATCAAGAAACTCCAGGTATGATGAATCTAATGTTGTAGATAACAAGCAAAAAGAATTTTATCTTATATCTTCCCTCTCTATTGCCTCTCCTCCAGACAACTTGGGAAATTGGTTAATTGATAGTGGTGCCTCAAGGCACTTCACTGGGTACAAGGAGGCTCTTTCAAATCTGATAGAAAATGATACAAATTTGGAAATTATCCTTGGTGACAATGCCACCTATCCCGTAAAGGGAGTTGGGAATGTTACTCTTGAATTGAATCAAGGTAACACCGTTCATCTACAAGAAGTAATCTATGTACCCGATCTAAAGAAGAACCCAGTATCTATCTCGGCGATGGAAGACAAAGGATTCAAGGTGGCATTTATTGATGGAAAGATACGTGTTTGGAAAAAGAATTTCAAAGAAGCATTTACTCTTGGATTCAGGGTTGATAGCTTATATCAAGTTGGAGGAAGTCCACTGGGAGCTATGTCTTGCGACACATCTCTTCAATCCAAACTATGGCACCAGAGGTTTGCTCATCTTCATTACAAGACATTACCCGATGCAAGGAAGATGGTTACAGGTATGCTCGAATTCAAAATAGAAGATGAAGTTGTGTGTCAGGGATGTGTTGAAGGAAAGCATACAAGGGGACCATTCCCCTCAGGTAGTAGCAAGAATATTGACATTTTGCAATTAGTCCATTCCGATCTATCTGGTATGTTGCCTATGACATCATTGGGAGGATATTTATATTTTTTTGTGGATGGCTTCTCTCTCAAAACTTGGATATATTTCTTGAAGAAGAAGCACGAAGTATTAACATGGTTCTGTACTTTCAAAGCCTTTGTTGAAGATCAAACAGGGAAAAAGATCAAGACATTGAGGACCGATAATGGAACTGAGTATGAGTCAAATGAGTTCAATGGCTATTGCTGAGAAGCTGGCATTAAGAGGGTGACTACTACCGCATATACTCCTGAGCAAAATGGTGTTGCTGAAACGGAGAATCGTTACATTATAGAAGCCACTCGTGCGCTACATGATTAAAGCCTTCTAAAGTTTTTATGGGCAGAAGCTGCCAACACTACCGTGTATGTTCAAAACAGATGCCCACATCAAGCAATTGGACTCCAAAACTCCTAAAGAAGTTTTCACCAGTAAGAAACCTGATGTTTCTCATTTTAGAATTTTTGGTAGTCCTGTATATTTTCATGTGCCGAAAGAAAAGAGAAGCAAATTGGTTGCATTTGGGAAGAAAGGAACATTTGTGGGCTACAGTGAAACTTCCAAGGCATATAGAATCTATGTGCCTGGTCAAAGAGGAGTAAAGATAAGTCATGATGTCACCTTCGATGAAGATGCTGCCCTTGGGAAGATTAGCAATCTTCTTATTCCAGGGAAGGACAAAGAAACAGATACAGGAAAACATGGCAAGATGCAGGATGAGCCAATGCCCGATGTTGAAGAACCGATGGATCCCATTGATCCACCTCCTCATGAGTCCTCCTCCTCTAAAAGGAGACCCTCATGGCTTAGGGAAACTCTCGAAGATGCCGACAGACATATTGCACCAAGAGGGATATTTCGTGAAGGTAAGAAGCCAAATAGGTACCAAGGGTACTTAACTGCCATGAACACCATCATTCAATCTGAGCTTTGCTCATTTGAAGATGTGAAGCATAAAGTATAGAAGGATGCTATGATTGAAGAGTATGAGTCAATTATGAAGAATGATGTCTGGGATGTGGTCCCTAGACCCCAGGACAAATCCGTTGTCACCTCGAAATGGCTCTATAAGATCAAGCATGGAGCTGATGGAAGCACTGAAAAGTTCAAGGCCAGATTTGTTGCTCAAGGCTTCTCTCAAAAGGAAGGTGTAGAGTCTAGACTACAGTGAGATATTTGCACTAGTTGCCCGCTACACTGCCATCTGTTTGATTATATGTAAAAATTCTATCACTGCAACAACTTATTTACTTTTCGTACTTATTCCACCATAAGTTATTCATGAAATCACTTCAATAAACATTAAAATAAACACTGCTGTAGATATCACACCGTAATACAGAAACAAACATATGCACAAGAATCAACACATTGACACAGATATTTTGGACTAATGTCCCCGGAAAAACCTAATGTGGGAAAATCAGTGCAGCAAGGGAGGATTTTATTATTCAGCAATTTTCTAGTACAACAAGGTGCCAAACTGGCTTACCCACAGATAGACAAATTCTCCAGCACTTCTTATGATACCAGCGACAACGCTGCTGACCTCCTCTGTATCAGCCTGCTGAGACTCTGAGCAACCTCTCTGGCCTTCTACGTCACTCCTGCAGCCTCTGCGTGGATGACGCAAGCCCTGCTGGCTCTGCGCAGTCTCTGCTGCCTCTATGTGGCTCCCTCTGGCCCTGCGTCTGCCTCTTTTGCCTCTACGTTGATCTCCTGTCTCTCTATTCCGTACTTGCTGCCTCCTGACTACTCACTAGACCACTGGTTCAATTTCTCAGCTAACCCCGCTCCAGAAATTGAACTGACTGGTCTCCGTCAATGTATTATCCAAGTGACCCTCAAGGCTCCTCTTATACTATTCTCGTTGACAAATCAACGGCCGAGATTAAGTCCCTAATCAACGACTAAGATTAGATCTGGCTTGATCCATGACTTTGGACCATTCTAACACAGTTTCATATTAATTCACATTAATATTTTATTTTCCCGAAGTTTAGACTTAGGGATTACATTAAAAATATAAATTAATTTAATCTCCCAAATTGTTTAGAATCTGCCCAAACCCTTTCTGGGTATTGGAGATCTCATGTGCCTTAGCCTCTCCACCAAGTTTTGTGGGTAGAGCACATCCGATCCTACCACAAATCAACATTATATCCCTTGCTACATTGTAAGCACAGAACCTACACCAGAGGGATGTCAAGACTGCCTTCTTGCATGGTTCTCTTAAGGAGGAAGTCTATGTAGAACAACACGAGGGGTTCAAAGTTCAAGATCGTCAAACACATGTATGCAGATTGAAGAAAGCACTCTATGGGTTGAAGCAGGCACCCTGGCTTGGGATGAGAGGATTGACAACTATTTAATGAAGCTGGGATTTACAAGAAGTGAAGTTGATCCAAACCTTTACTTTAAGGTTGAGAATGATAGACCTCTCATCTTGGCACTTTATGTGGTCTTTCTGACAGGTGTAGACCCTCCTATTCATCAATGTAAGAGGCAGTTGGCTTCCTAGTTTGAAATGAAGGAACTAGGACTGATGCATTTCTTCCTAGGATTGGAGGTCTAGCAAAAGCCACGTGAGATTTTCCTCTCTCAAGGAAAATACATTGTGAAGATATTGAAAGATTTGTGATGTTGGACTACAAGTCCGTGACTACTTCGATGGAACTTAACTTCAAGAAGTTATGCGGAAGTTGTTGATTTCTGGTAGCATCAGATGCGATCTAAGTCTCAAATTTTGCAGGGAGGCTTAGACACATGCATTCTCCAATACCTAGAAATCTTTTTGGGAAATTCCACTTGGAGACAATTTTATTAAAATAATTAATTATTTTTAATGGGACCCTAAGTCTAAACATAACAAATTAAAATAATTAATGCGTATTAATCTAAACTATGGGTGAAACTCCTAGAAGAAGGCAGAGATCAAGTCATGGGTGAAACTTCTAGAAGAAAGCGGAGATCAAGTCAATATGATCCTAGCTATTGATTAGGATCTAATTTGGGCCATTGATTGATCAACAAGAGGATTATAAGAGGAGGCTTGATGGGCACTTGAAAAACACACCAGAGGTAGATACTCAGTTACCTGAGTAAGATCGATTTTCTCACTGGTTGAAGCTCGCAAAAGAAAATCGAATTAGAGGGAGAGTTGCAGGTGAGAAAGGAAGAGTGGGCATCAACATCTTTCAAGAGTGCAAGGCAAGAAGACACAGAGCAGGGAGAGACAATGCAAAAGCTGTGACGTAGAAAGAGGTCGCATAGAGGTAGGTTGACGCTAGGACTGCGTGGGAAAATTGATGCAGAGCGATGTAGAAGGACTCAGAGAGAAGAGTACTTCTCCTGAATCAGTGATTTGTCTTGAAGTGTCTGTAAATTTTCTCACTTCTGTTTTGTTGGTTGTAACTTGTACATGAGATTTTGCTGAAGAATAATAAAGAAACCCTCATCTGCTACACCGGTTTTCCCACATTGGGTTTTTCCGGGGACAATTGTCCAAAAATAACTGTGTCATTGTGATTGTATTTGTGCCAGTAATTTTTTTGCATTTACTTTCCGCAATATTTTAATTGTGAAAGCTGCATTAGGATCTATTTCGATATTTGCCATAAGAACACTATGAATTACTTGTTTATGAGATAATAAGTAGAAGGAATAATATTAATCACTGTAGTTTGATTTCTATTTAGAAATTTTCACATGGTATCAGAGCTGAGGTAAAGCAAGAAGAAAAGAGCCGGAAGACCCAGCGTTGAAGAATGAAAGGAATTTGAAATTCCTGAACGAGCAGTAATTCGAATCTCAAAGGGGTTGCGTAGTTCAAGCGAGAAGGACTAGATTTTCATGGTAAAGCTCTCTTTGAGTGAGTCGACAGAGAGGTAAGATTTTCTGATCGAAATTTGTCAGTGACAAAAGGAAAAACGCAACAGAAGATTCAACAAAGAGGGGTTTTCTCAAGTGGGATGTAGTTTTTCCTGCAACAGTTGTTGGGGCAGGATAACGTCAGAAATCGGTTGAAAATAGCACAAGATGGATACTCAAAGTGTCTTAGAGTTGTCAACTAGATTAGAAAAAGAATTTGCATGCCTAGCAAATGCAACGTCAACAGATGTTTGGTACATTGATAGCAGTGCTTCAGCTCATATGGCTGGAGTACGAGAACATTTCTCAAGCTATCAAGAAGAACAAATGGACTTCTAAATTACTATGGGAAGCATAATGAAATGTACTCTAGTAAGGAGAGGCACCATAGCATTTCAGACGGAAGCAGGGACCAGCGTCTGAGCCACCATTGTTCTGCATGTGCCAGGATTAGGAATGAATTTGATTTCGGTGTCCCAGTTACAGGACAAGGGATACATTGTATACTTCATAGGAAAGAAAGTATATGTCAAGCATCCAAGCTGGAAGAAGAAAAGACAAATTGGGATTCGAAGCAACAAATTGTATAGATTGCTGCTTGAGTCACAAATGGCACTAATAGGCAACAACTATAATGGTGAAAAGGAACGAAATGAATTATGACACAGGCAAATGGGACACTTACACCATGGAGCACTAAGGATGCTCAGAGAGCCTGTTACAGGAGTACCAACCCTTAGTAGTGAGCATGATGACTTATGCTGAGGATGCGTGCTATAGAAGTACGCTAAAGCAACTTTTTCTAGAAGTAACAATAGAGCAGAATGTGTATTGGGATTGATACACTCGGATATCTGTGGTCCAATGTCCACAAGAGCTCTTAGTGGTGGCGAATACTTTGTCACTTTTATTGATGATCACTTTAGAAAAACTTGGATCTATGTATTAAAGACCAAGGATGAGGTCTTTGATCGGTTTAGAGAGTTTAAGGCTCTCGTTGAAAATATGTCAGGGAAAAAGATAAAGGTATTTGGTTCAGATAATGGTGGACAATATACGAACAGAGACTTCACAGATTTCTGCGCAAAGGAGGGCATCGAAAGAGTGGACAACTCCATACAATCCGTAGCAGAATGTTGTAGAGCGGAAAAATAGAACTATTGTTAGGGCAGCCAAAACTATGTTGTATGATCAGGATCTACCTAAGTATTTATGGGCAAAAGCTTGCAACACCGTGGTGTATATCCAGAGTAGAACTCCTCATAGAGCATTGGGGAAGAAAACACTCGAAGGAGTCTTCACAGGGAAGAAGCCGGGAGTCAGCCATCTCAGGATATTCGGAAGTGTGGCATATTGTCACATTCCAGACGAGAAGCGCAGTAAACTGGATCAGACTGCAGAAAAGGGGTATCTCGTAGGATATAGCGAGACCTCAAAGGCATACAAAATCTACATTCCTAGCAGCAGGAAGATTGTAGTGAGATGAGATGCAAAGTTCATGGAGGGTAGAACTTTCAGGAAATATCGAGAGATGCCAGCAAAAGATCTGTCAAGAGATGTTGCACTAGTCTAGGAGCAGCAGGGGCAGCAAGGAAGACAGGCAAGAGGACAAACACCTAGATCGAGTACAGTGACTAGTACCAATATTTCCTCAGAAGGAGGAAATCCAAATAGTTCTCAGTAGATGGAACAATAAAATCCAGAGGAGTTGATTGAGCCTCCCACCACCAGTGGTAGAACCAGCAGAGAAGTACGACAGACACAAAGGGACGCAGAGGAGTTTGTTGGAGCTCCTAGAACCAAGAAAAGGCAATGTAGACAACTTGACAGATACCAGGCATTGGTAGGTCAGGTTGAAGAACCCTCTAGCTTTCAGGAAGTCATTCAATACCAAGTTTGAGTGGATGCCATGGTAGAAGAGTACAACTCTATCATGACGAATGATGTCTGGGAAGTAGTACCTAGACCAGAGGATAGATCAATTGTAGGATCAAGATGGATCTACAAGATCAAATATGCTACAAATGGCAGTATAGAGAAGTACACGGCTAGGTTCGTTGCAAAGCGGTTCGCTAAGAAAGAAGGAATAGACTATGAAGAGACCTTCGCCCCAGTTGCTCGATACACCTCTATCAGATCCATTATATCCCTAGCAACTCAAATGGGATGGGAGATTCACCAGATGGATGTCAAGACAACATTCTTGAACGGGGTGATAGAAGAGGAGGTGTATATAGAATAGCTCGAAGGCTTTGAAACTCATGAAATTAGAACTCATGTTTGCAGATTAAAGAAAACCCTATATGGGCTCAAGCAAGCACCTAGAGCATGGTATGGTCGGATTGATAGTTACTTGCAGTAGTTGGGATTTGTCAAAAGTGATGTTGATCCCAATTGTCTACTACTTAATGGTAGAGAATGAGCCACTTATTCTGGTATTATATGTGGATGACTTGTTTTTAATAGGGTCATCTAGGCTTATATAGGATTGCAAGCAGAATCTTGAAGCTGAATTCGACATGAAGGACACGGGGTTGATGCATTATTTTCTAGGGTTGGAAGTTTGGCAGAAAAATGAGGAGATCTTCCTTGGGCAAGGTGCGAACTCACTGGTCGAAGTTCGACAAGAGAAAATCGAATTAGAGGGAGAGTTGCAAGTGAGAAAGGAAGAGAGGGCATCAACATCTTTCGAGAGTGCAAGGCAAGAAGACGCAGACAGGGAGAGACAGTGCAGAAGTTGTGATGTAGAAAGAGGCAATGCAGAGACAGGTTGACGTTAGGACTATGTGAGTAGTTTGATGCTGGGCCAGTGTGGGAAAATTGATGCAGAGGGACACAGAAGGACTTAGATGGAAGAGGAGTACTTCTCCTGAATCAGAGATTTGTCAGGAAGTGTATGTAAGTTTTCTCACTTTTGTTTTGCTAGTTGTGACTTGTACATGAGATTTTGTTGAAGAATAATAAAGAAACCCTCATCTACTGCACCGGTTTTCCCACATTGGGTTTTTCCAGGGACGATTGTCCAAAAATAATTGTCATTGTGATTGTATTTGTGCTTGTATTTTTCTTTGCATTTACTTTCTGCAATATTAAAATATTTTAATTGTGAAGGCTGCAGTAGAATCTATTTCGATATTTGTCATAAGAACACTGTGAATAACTTATTTCTATGATAATAAGTAGAAGGAATAATATCAATCATTGCAGTTGGATTTCTGTATAGAAATTTTCATAGAAGTATTGTTGGGCCCGATTTGGGAAATCCTTTTGAGTATCATCAACTCGTGGGGGCCCAAATGTTCTTGGTGAACTCTTGTCCGGACATATGTTTTGAATACATTGAGTCAGTTAATGGTCGAGCCTCATCACATACATTGGATTGCTGCCAAGAATCTCTTGAGATATCTTCAGGGCACAATCACTGATGGACTGAGATACACTTCCGGGAATGTGAGGCTTCATGGTTACTTTGATGCAGATTGCGCTGACAGTGTGGTGGATCGCAAAAGCTCATCTGGATGTTGCTTCTCTCTAGGTTTTGCTTCGATGTCCTAGATGAGCAGGAAGCAGAAGTTGGTTTCTTTGAGCAACACTGAGGTTGAATACGTTGCTGCTAGTTTGGCCTCCTGTGAAGCTATTTGGTTAAGGAAGCTCTTTAGTGAGCTGTTTGGACATGTGCTTGATACCATCGTGACCTTCTGTGACAACCACAGTGGGATTCGTCTTTTTGAGAATCATGTGTTTCATGATCGCTCCAAACATATTGATATCAGGTACCATTTTATTCGGGATATGGTACAATGAGGAGCAATAAGGCTCCAACACATTGTGATGGATGATCAGGTCGTCGATATCCTTACGAAGCCCCTGGGGAAGGTCAAATTCGTAACATTTCGTGAATGACTTGGAGTCGTGGAGAGACCCTCTTATGAGGGTCGCATATAAGATGGATATATAGATTTGGGAGCTCCGGGGGGCTTTGGGTACTTCTTGGACCGATGAATGACCATAGGGTGAGTGGTTCACCTTGCCCTAGTGATGCACTATTTACAGGGTGAGTGGTTCACCTTCCCCTATGATACCCCATGTTGATATATGCATAGGATGAGTGGTTCACTTTCTCCTATAGCATATAAGCAGGATGAGTGGTTCACCTTCTCCTGCCAGCACATCCTACCCATGCAGTTTGAGACTCATGGGAAGTACCTCTCATCTGGCCAATGAGTAGGGAAATGAGGATAGGGACCATAGTACTACCGATGGACGCATCGTGTACTACCGTACCCCCTATGTTAGGATGTTTGATATTGATCTGGGATCAATGGAGACTGACTTCAGGTTAGTGAAGAGTGGTATGATACACTCTTGATTATTGGAGATTGACTTCGGGTTAGTGAAGAATGGTATGACACATTCTTGACCATTTCTTCTTTATTATTTCTTCATGGTTCAGCAGAGCAATATAAGCAGAGCAGAGTATAACAGGGATGTTAGAGATGGTACGGATTGTTAGATGGTTTGACAGGTGAAGTTCTCCCTAGTTGAGAGGGAGTGTTAAATTTGGCAACTAGGCCCAAACTTCACTTTGGACAGCTCATATGAGGCGGCTGATATTTTTATTGAATTCCTCTTTCAGAGAGGTGTAGGAATGATCTAAAGATCATCTCATTCTAACAAGTACAAATGAAATTATGAATTTATTTCTATTATGGACAAATTGTAAAGGTTGGCCAGCCATCTAATTTAGGTTGTCAAGCCCACAACTTTGCATATAAATACGTATTACAAGGAGCCTCCTCCTCATTTAGACACTTCACTCACTCATATATCTCTCTCTCCTTCTTGATTGGGTTCGAATTTCTGAGGCAGCACTCCACAAATGCGAAGAAGGATAGTTTTGTTCTCGCATTGACCAGCGTTGACCAAAGTTGCAGGAAGGGTTTTTACCAGCATTGACCTGTTTGAATGCGTTTTTGTGAGGGATATCTCTATTTGGGCAGGCTGCATTTCTAGGCACAAAAAACGATCCAGACTGTACTGTTTGACCAGCATTGATTGCAGAAGGGTTTGACTGCAGTGTTGACTTTCTTTGACCAAGTTTGACCGGATATTTTCAAACTTTTTTTGGGTTAATTTGATTTGTTGTTGGAGGCCGAGTTGACTGAGTTTGATCGAGCTGTTTTGGAGGTCAAAATCTGCCCTGTTGACTAGCGTAGACTTTTTGGTTAGGGCTTTCTGTTGCTGCTGTTTGACTGGTCAGATTTCACTTTGATTGGGCAAGTGAATATTCATATTGTACTTTCTCTCTCTGATGAACTTTTGAAGAATAATAAGAACAATTTATCAAAGGGTTTCCCCCAGTGATGCGGGGGAGCGC